>WBMZ01002681.1:0-72938 GCA_013400975.1 Atrichornis clamosus | reverse complement strand
TCTGCCTTTCAAACTAAGGCAGTCCTACAGCCAAACCTCTTTGCCAGTACCCCCCTTCCCACTGCAAAGAGCTTTCCAGCTCACCTGCAAGTTCCAGATCAAAACCCACACAGTGCAATGAGGTCACGGAAGAGACAACACAGGTGACCACTAACAAGCATTCAGCAATTCCTAAAGCTACATACACAGCAAGGGCTCCTGTGCCTGCGACAGAGAGGCAGAAAAAAAATTGTAGAGGCAGGCAAGCATGTGACTACTGACAAGGTAAAAGCAAATTTAGATAGGCTGTCGTGAAAACAACAGAGGCACTGAACTGCCAACCCTGCATACTTAAAAAAAAAGGCAGGGTTATATAATTAGATTGCACTCAAAAATAAATAAAAACAAAAGCACAGGATACTCAAGAAAAAGATGACATATTGACAGTTCTGTAACAAACAGAACTGGGTAGGTAAGTTTCACAGGACTGTGTTTAGGTTTTCAGGTAGCAAAGTAGGGATTAATGCACATCTTGAACACTCTCACAAAAAGCCAAACCACCATGTTTCATCTGTGACCTTCCTTCCAAGAGCCATATTTTCCTGCACACTTGTTATGCTTTCAGCACTGAATAAAAATACAGAGAAAAAAATTTCATGCAAGTTGGTTTTGACTAAGGTTCTTGTCCTGCTCCCTCCAAATTTTGCAGTACGCTCAAGGAAAGGGATCCAATGTTAATGTACTAAAGACAATAAAGTATTTGGTACTATGAGTTTCTTTTGATATACATTAAAACACATTGAAGGTAAATGAATGCTTGATACACCAAATAAAAATCACTAGGGGAAACACTGAGTAGGGCACAGAAATCCAGGTTAAACTGGCAATGGGCTTGAAGTGAGAAAACACTAGAACACACTTTCCTGTTTTTGTTTTAAAAAGCAGTCATCTCCTCTTGTTTACTGAGGCAGAAGGCGGCACAGCAGCAAGCATGAGATTTCTGACATATCTGAATTACACTGATCTGAATGCCTTGTTATTGAGTAAAACATAGCTAAGGATACAAAGCACTACAACACTTGTAGTCAATTCAACAAAAGTTTAAGAATTATATAACTTCACAGAGCAGTCAGTGAATTCAAACATCATTAGAGCTAGTACAAACTTTGGCTGAACTTCAGATACCAACTTACATCTAATTTTTCTGTACTTCTGACAGGAGGGAAAGGAACCCACGAGCTAACCCATTTACTACTGCTTTTGTTAACTCTAAAGGCATAATCTGCAGGGAAATAAGGTGATCAAGTCCTGGAATTTTTAAAACAAAGATAAAAGGGACACAATGGATGAGTTACTGTATGTCTAACTCAAAAATACCTTCCAGTCATCCCATCCCAGAGGTGCAGAAGCACAGTTTGTGTCCTGCCTTAAGGCTGCTGTGGGTGCACAGACACAGCTTAATTCCCCTGCTCCCTGGCAGACTGAGAACCTGAGTTGCTCTGAGGGGCACAGTGGCAATGCCATCTCAATAAGCAGCTGCTCCTGCTCCCCTTGGCCCCAGGCTGTCCATCACCAGCCTTGACCTTCATCTGCTGCGTGGCCTTGGTCCTCCAGGCTCTCAGAGGCTTTAACCTTTCTCTTCTGCATTTACAAAGGCACTTGTTGGAGAAAGGACAGCAACCTTCTACTGGGGATCAAGCAAGCCAAGGCCTTTTGGTCTTTCCCTGCACAAGAGAGTATCCATTTCCCTGATCTTCCTAGTAACTATTGTCCATACCTGTTCCACTTGAACTATTTCTTTTTGTATTTAGGTGATCAAAACAAAATCCAAAATTTGAACTTCACAATCTTTTATGCAGTGACATAATTTTTTTTCCAGCTTATGGTGCATACAGCTTCTAATATATCCTGGAATCACTTTTTACAAGCCTTCTCTCACTTCCAGTTTTAATCAAGCCACACATAGTCAAAAAACTAATCCTTCTCCTTTACTGTGTGTCTGTCTAGTGTGGGCAGAAATTTGTTATACATTCCCAAAGCATGTCTATCCTGTCTGTGCTATTACCAGTCCATGAAATTCCATCTGATATTGCAGACTGCTTCTACGTTGAAGACATGTTCCTAACTTGTGTCGTCAGTAAATTTTATTCACATATTCCTACATTTTTCTGCCATTGTTATTAAATATGACAATAAATAGTAATATCCATATCAGTTCTTACTGATTCTCATCTGTTCTTACAGATCATCCTAATCATCTCTTCAACCCAAATTTTCACCTGCACATCCTACTGACACTTTCTTTTGAGCCACTTCACTGTGCCCTTCACAAAAGCTATACTCCAATAGGTACAATCCTCCCTCCTCTCTGTTCCATGTAGAGCCATGGAAAATGATTCAGATAAATTCACCATCCATGCCTACGTGCAGATAATTAACGGTACTTTACTGAGTAATCAGTTTAGTTATCCCTCAATCTTTGGTAAAACTGCTTTGCATTTTATCTTTCTTTCCACATTCCTCTCTTGTGTCTTTCCCATAGAATTTATCCTGAAGCATTCCAGCCCAGTGAGGTACAATGTGAACAGATTTGTAATTGATCCCTGCTCTTCCTGTTCCTGAAGAATTAGCAGCACATTCGTTGGTCTTGGGTCATGCACAGACCTGACCCCTGTAATGGCTCAATCCCAATTTTAGCAGTCAGTGAAGGAACAGTAAGGATTACTTACATACAAATAATAAATTACTAATTGAAATATCTGATGACACAAAGTGTTAAAAGGTAGGAAAACAAATCCTGGTGTGGGCAGTGCCGATGGACAACATATACATTTTATCCAAACCTGTATACTTACCTGCAAGGGAGGTACTGGTAACCAGAGCTTCACACTGTGTGAGATTCAACCATCACAATCCTGTGAGATGAATCCAGAGCTCTCTCTGGGATTCTATGCTCATCCTCATCTGTGTAAGCAAAACTTTAGGAAGGGCATTTCTACCTTTGCCTTAGGGTCGAGATCAAAGCAGTGTTTGAATTTCATCTTGCCTCTGAACCACAGCTTGGCTTCCCAGGATCATTTCTAACATGAAAAGGGTGATATCAAGGTAAGTTACTGGGCCATCCTATGTACAATTCTCCCCTTAACCCTATGCTTTGCTGCTTACCCTCTGATGCTTCCCCTTTTGTTCTCACCTTGGCTGTCTCTGCAAGTAGTCTAACCTTTACAGAATATTTACCTTGTTCTCTCCTCCCCTTCTTTTAATCTTACCCTTTCTCCCCATTCCACATACACCTCACAGAAAAGCTCCAGTTTTAAATTATCCAGTAATACATTACAATCAAACTCAAAACAAGGCATTGGTAACCACATAAGCCCAGGTAACAACAGAGGACCTCACCCTGTGCAACCATTTA
Source organism: Atrichornis clamosus (assembly GCA_013400975.1). Classification (NCBI taxonomy): domain Eukaryota; kingdom Metazoa; phylum Chordata; class Aves; order Passeriformes; family Menuridae; genus Atrichornis; species Atrichornis clamosus. The sequence goes on along the minus strand of WBMZ01002681.1, from coordinate 69,544 downwards.
GGTCCCACTGCTCCTATTCATCCCAAGGGAAGGTCTAGATCCATGTCCCTCATGGTATCAGGACAAAAGATTCACCTGCTGCTACCTTATCAACAATTTAATGGGTGTCGGATGACACCCACTGTAGCTCTGAACTATCCCACCTCCCCTCACGTGAGTGGCTTCTGCTTCCCTTTTCCTGACAAACATTCTGTAAACCCTTCGGAGTCACTCTGCTCTTCGCTCCTTCCCTCGCAGTCCTCACACAAGCTCTGTCCTGGTGAAAGAGAGGGGGTGTCATGATTAGTTTTGGTATAGCTCTCCTGAGTCCCTCTGTGGGTGCCTTGTATTGGTTTCCTTGCAGGATACCTGTATGGAAGCAGTATCCCACAGCCTTCTACATTTTGTCCTTTCTCCTGAAGTGTTTGCTGACTGGGGAGGAGGCGCATCCAAGGTGCCGGAGAGGTAACCACGCTGAGGCACCCACATGTGTTTGACAGCTCATCTGAAATAAACTGCTCCAGAACCTCTCTGCCTCCATCTGCCACTCCACACTAGGACCTGAACAAACCAGGTACCTGACTGAAAAATTTTAGGAAGTTCCTAAAAACTGTCCCAGTCTACTTGCTGCTTTTCTGCAAGCAGAGAGAAATTTTGCTGATAAAAGCCCTTTTGTTCAAAGTGCCGAGGGAAAGACGCAAGTCAGATCACTAATGTTGCTTTTCTGTATGAAAATAACTCCTTTTTTTAATGGCCATAATAATAAAAACTTGCTCCAGAGCCCAACTTTGAGATGCATGCTATATATTCCCTTGGAAAGCCTCAGCATTATTAGAACACGTTTATTTTTAGCATGCAGCATATTGAAATATTTAATGTGTCAACGATATATTAAAGACAACATAAAATAGATGTATAGTAAAGATACTATAATATATAATTGTATATATTTATCTTAAATGCTTCTTTTATTTATATAGGGCTGACTAAACCAGAAGGAAAGAAGAAAACATGCTGTAATGGGTTATACTGGTTTAAAGCTTGGGTCATTGAAGTTGTTTAGAATATTTGAGTTGTTGAAAGTCACCCAGAGGCAATGAAAAGTTGGCAGTATTGTCAGAATTTAGGTAGATTAAGTTATAAAAAATACACATGCCCTATACCTAGTACTTGAACATACTATGAAAATTAAATCAAAGTTTTAATGCACCTGTAGTAAATGTTATCCTATTAAAAAAATCTATCATACAGCATTTACTCAAAATAACTCAAATACAGACGGTTTCTTTCCAGTGGTTGGGATAAAAATAAATATAAATCTAATTATTCTTTTCTCCCTTAGCTATTCAGGGAGTAGTTGTCTCCCAGGAGTATAGGTGGGCTTTCTACATCAAGTAGCACAGTACATAATGAAAAATTTAAAAATACTCTATATTTCCACTTAGCTGTAGTAAGTGGTAGGCAAAGCAAGTCGGTGTCAGACTCAAAACAAGACTCCCACTTCCAAGAGATAAGGTACTGAACAGTGTTACCCTTACACTATAGGGACAAGATGAAGAAAAATAAGTTTATAATCCAGAGACATGACATGTCTGAGACATAACATGACAAAAATAAAAATAAAATGTATTTGGAGCTGGGCTACTACAATGTGAAATTAATTACACTAGCTGAGTTCACATTATCTCTTCTTATATTTGGCCTTTTTTTACCAAAAACCTGGCATAAGAATTTGTAATAAATGTTGTTGAATATATTCTAATTAAACAAGGACTCTTAAAAAAAACCCCCCAACAACACTAAAAAGCAGTTTCACGTGACAAAAGGATACAAGAGGAACATGGAAAACCACGTCCAAAATTAAGGTGTATAGGAAGTAGGAGATAATAACTGCAGAATAATTTCATTTAAACAAACTCTTAATTTGACAAAATGCATTATCCCTGTGAACTGCAGACCCACTAATTCGTGTCCCCATTTGTTTTTTCTTTCAGCTGAGTCTGCAGCTCCCAGAATAAAGCTGTCACTTCAGGGAGCAGGTGCTTCCATTCCCGCCTCCGACCTACAACAGTTATGACAAGAGATTAAGAAAAACAGCCACCCCTGGCAGCCCAGCCTGGCGCGTAATGAACAGTTTAACCCTGGATAAACCTAATGACAAGTGTGGGTGGCTTTGATTGAAATGACAAGGCAGTTTGTCACCCATTGCTCTGTCACAGAGATCAGCAGTGCTAGCATTTTCTGCTGAGTTGAGGGGAAAACAGCCTGAAACTTGTGCATTTCAGAAGCAGTGCACAAAAAACATTGAAAACAAAAGGAGTCACGTCTCAGTGTTGAAGCACCTCTCTGACCCTAAGCAAGTCAGCAGTGCAAGACGTAGTTTAAGATGCTCTTGTGAGAAAACACCACTGTCTCTGGAGATGGACAGAAAATGTTAAACGAAAAACCCAAACCAAACCCACAAAACTCTCTCACTTTAAATTACCGAGAGGCTTTTGACAGAGGTACTCAGCTATCCAGTTGACCTTCACAGGAAACTCCCAATAGCAACCTGCTGTACTATAAGGGTTGTGTTTCTCATTGATCAATGTTCAGTGCCCATTAAATGATAACAGCAAGGCTTGATTGCCACTGTAAATCATTAAATAGTCTTGAGGCCCAGCCATCAATCACTGCAGTTTTAGATGATACTGCTTATGATGTTACACGTGTACCTGCTTAAATACAGCCATTGTCCTCACAAGACTGCACACACCTCAGTCCCTGTGCAAAGACTTGTGTCCCTGTTTAATCCTAGCTGCAATTAGTGCATTCATTTCTACACTGTATGAGGTGCAACACAACCAGAACCCAAGTAAACAAGTAACAAAGGCTGGTAAGGGGCACAGGCACAGAGAAGGGCAATGGCCATTTGAATCTCATGTGGCAGGTCAGTGACAGTCCTAGACATAAAACCACCACAAATGGGAAAGGCATGTGACAGCATCATATGACAACCAGCAACATGAGAGGCACCGTGGTTTTCCTGTATAAGAGGAAAATTAATATCACAACCTCAGACCCCATGACATTATTGAACTTATTCACTTCATTGAATTTGAAGACTGTGGCCTTACCATACTTTCATTTTCTACACCCACATATGGCTTTCCTGAAAGCCCCTCTAGTTCCTGGCCTTAAATTAGCCTGGCAAGTCTAAAGGGGAAGAACTTAAGACATTTTCAGACTCTATATCTGGAGAAAATTGACGGTGTCTCCTCTGCCACCCACTCTCCCCGTTCCTTTTCAACACCTTGGAAAACCCCTGCTGTTTTCAATTTACATACCTTTCCAGTTACAGATGCCAACATTTTGAGGTAGTCAATGTCCATCATCCTGCTGCCTTGCTAAGACCAGTAGCAGCCCACCTGAGGGTTTGCTACCCAGCAGTAATCCTAGGACATCTGGGTTGATGCAGACACGCTATCCAGTCTCACAGCAATCCCCTGGGAACTCAAGACCTTATTCCTGCTTTTCATACGTATTTTGCTTGAAATAAAAACAAATGTATTTCTCTATCAAAATGTTGCTAGAAATAAGAAGCAAATCGAGAAGGTCAACAGAAGCACTTTCTCCACTGAAGCCTCTAATTTAATACAGCAGTTGCAGTATTGCCTTTTCAAGAGAAAAGCAGGCGCAGACCAAGGAGATTTCCCTTCTGGCCATAACACCCTTCTGTCAGTTTGCTACAGAGCAACACACCTGTGGCAGGCTTTTCTAGTGGTTATTTTCATCTTGACTCCCTTCAAATGTCAGCTGTTGATGTCCAGCTCTTTCAAGCCAACTTTGCTGTTTCCATCCAGCAGATGGCTGCTTAAGGGAAATCCTGCTGCCTTACTCTTGTGCTTTCCAGCTCATCTCTAGCATTCCCACTAACAAGGATAATATAACAGAGAATATCATTTTAACACCCATTCTCAAACCATGTATCTAATAACACTTAGGACCTCCCTTTCCAATGCCCTGTCTATCTTGCATCAGTTAGAACTTAGGTTTTCTCATTCACTCCTTATCTTTTTTGTATGTGTCCTTTTGGACTCTACTATTTAGTAAAATTTCAGTATTCTGAAATTTTTCAGTATTTCAGCATCCTGTTACAAGTCACCAAATGGATTTTAACCATATTTTGTGTCATACTGCTATGTCTGGGCCTTTCTATGCTGAAATGACACTTATTTGCTGTCAATCAGGTTTGTTTTGGCTGATGATTTTCACATTTCTTTCAATTTGGTGGTTGTAAAGGTATGCAGAGTATCTTTACAACTTGCCTACTTCATGCTTCAGCACTGCATTTCTCTTCCATTCCTTTTTGTTCTTGCTGCAACAGCTTGTGTAGAGATACTTTCTTATCTTAATAAGAGTTTCCAATTTTATAGCAGTTTTTGTGCAAAACTAGCAGCATGAAACAACTTCCCCTTGCTTTAGCTGAAAGCTCATAGTATATGAGGCTGAAATATACTTGTACATAAATAGTTTCTTGCCCCCTCTAGTCTAGTCTTCCATTCTATTAGTCCAGTATGAATTCAAACATGGAAACATACTAATTTAATGGATAAAGCAATTGGGAGTTCTATTGCTGACTTTGACAGAGACTTTCTGAAAGGCAATTAACCATTCTGTGTTTTCATTTACTCCACTAGAATAGAAATTACAAGGACGTACTACTTCAGGAGACTAGTGTGAGGACCTATTACGGTTTATGAAGTATTTCCAATTTCTAAGAAATCATTAGATTAATGAAAGCAATGAGATTAGTAGCAAGTGCTGATTCATTAAAAGATAAAAAAAAAAAGTCTTCACTGGGGGAGAATAAAGCACTCCTGAGATAATTGCTCAACCATGACAGGAACATCATTTATTCTACAGTGTAGATGTGTCAAGCCACATTCCCAAATCACGTTGCAGCCCAGCCAAAATCAAAGGCTATCACATAATTCAGGGATGAGGTAAAGACACAGATCACAGTCCTGTCTGCATTGCAAGACCAAAATGTGTTGGCCTCACTGTAATGTCAACTATAAAAAAGCTAATTTTAGTATAACTTGACTAATTTGCACCATGGCTTCTTTCTGTCTGCTGTCACAAGAGTCCATTTACAGTGATGCTTTCAGAGGATTGATGCTTTTAGGAGATTTTCCACTCATACAGTAACACTGATATTTGTTGAGGTGCTAATAAGGGTCAAAAGTGTGGTGTAGCCAATCTAGACTAATTTCAGCACTCAGCTACTTTCTGACACATGATGCTGATACATGATGGATATGGAGGTAACATCTCACACATTGAACAACAGGGCACTGAAGTCTCTGTCCTTCCATAATTCCACACAATCCACCCACCAGCAGTGGCTCCACTGGAGAAGAAGGAATATGACTGCAGCAAGGACCTACACCTCAGGATAAGCAACATGAACAGGCCTCTCTGATCAAAAAAGACATATCAAAGGTGTATTTCCTTATGGCAGAGCATCACCCCTACTCTTCCCTTATCAGAGGGCACAAAGACCTAGACTTGTCTCCTCTGTGCAGTCCAGCATGTCTCACTCTTATACATACAGCCACATAGATGTATGAGCTGGCTTAATGGTTTCCTGTCTTGACTTCTTTCTCCTCTAAGAGACCAACCCATCTACACCCTTCTGGAGCTGACAGAATTGCCGTGGCTGTGATCAATTCTCTCGTTGTCTTTTGTCGTGAACTCAGACGTTTTATTGAAGTAGTTTCTAAATAAAACATTATGTTCTTTCTTACATTTTGAATTCAACCGGCAAACTGTCTGTATTTAATGGTAACTGCATAGGCAGTTACTGCTATGCCAGAAACTTCAGACCTGTTATTCAGAAAACTGGGGCTTGATGTAAACTTTAGAACCTGTATGTCACAGTACTCCATTATGCCCTATAAGCTGGCTAAGAAGGTCATCAACAACAAAAATTCAGAAATTAAACATATTCATGTCATTTATTGTTTGATGAACCCGAGCAAGAAGGCTGCTGAAAAACCCTTTCTTTAAATTTAGTTGCAACTACCATTGCTCTTCCCACACCATTGACAATTCAGAGAGCCTGTATATGAAAGGAATACACAGGGGGGAAAAAAACCAACTTGTGTCTCACAATTCTGTTAAAAGGATCTGTACTATTCCTTTCTTCACTCACAGTTTTAAATGCTCTTGACACAGCAGCAGCTTTAACCAAATATTTCTTACAGCAGGGAAGTTATACATCTCTCAAGTAATATCAAAGTTGTTACTCTTGTCATTCAACAAATTCAATATTTTAAAGACAGGAAATTTGCTAGCCCTTAAGTTCCAATAATGTAATTCTAAAAGGTGACAGGCACACACACAAAGACCTTTTTTCCTTATATTGGAAACGTGTGTGTACGAGAGCATCCAGGGATATACAAGTAGTATGGTCAGAGAAAGACAAATAGAATGTAACTTTAAAAGATATTTACAAATTCACATTTCTGCATTTCCCAATTTCTGTTTGCATCTTCAAACCACTTACTATTAGAGAAATTATAATAAATCTCAGATGCGTCAGAGGCTGGCAAGTAAATAACTAGGAAGATATACCCACACCATTTGGTTCTAAAACACAAAACCCAGGTAGTACTCAGCAAGGGAAGAAGTAGGACAGAAACAGAGGAGGTCCCAGCAGCAATAGCCCTCACTGCCTTTGAAATAGTAATGCCAAGCTTAAAAAAGAAATATTCCATTATTTCTGGCACCTGCTGAGAAAACATTATTCCCTCCACCTTGGGCTGCATGAATGTAATAGTAGAACTTCACTTACAGAAAACTGCTGTTTATCTGATAAAAGATGAAAGATGATCAATAGGTTTTGTAATTTTAACATGCATGCAGACTGGTGTAAACAAACGCTAGAGATCATCTTTGATCCTTATGAGATCTACATTTAAAAATGGCTTGAATAATGGAAGTGAAGCACATATTCACGCTGATATATCAAACAGCACATGGGAACTTCATGGTTTGCACAGATCTGCTTGTAGCATACACATACAGACACATCCACACATTTTTGTGCTGCTCCCTGCACATACACCTGTGCAATGCCAATGGCAGCTCTGTTTGTATCTAGCCATTAAATTAGCACCAATACTTCTGCAGTGTGATTGATCAAACATTGCTATTCTTATACACCTCTCAACTGTGTAAATTAGAAGAAATTAGGACTGAGGAATGTCTCCCTGGGAAACTTTGGCTCCTACAGCTAACCATATGAAAAAGTCCATTCCATAAACTTGGCAAATTGCTCCCGAGCAAGACTTTGGTTTCTATCCCCTTTGCCCTAAAAATAACATGTCAAAATTATTTGGATAGTGCAAATCCTTCTTCTGATCCTCCTGAAGTAATTCAGCAATCAGTTTATAGCTTTTTTTTCAAATAACATGTATTTTCATTTTCATTTCATCCTCTCTCCCCCAGGGTATTTTAGGCAGCAATCATCCTCTGTTTCAAATACCCTGCATGAATACTCAAGTGGGTGTTCTCTTACATCCTACATACAAATGCTGAAGAGGCAATGTTTTGATTAATTATATGTTCATTCCATTCGAAGTGCCACTTGACTTAAGTGCTCTATTGCCAAATATCTCACACTTTTCCGTCTTAGCTCAAGACCCCAAGACCGAGAGGCTTTGGAAAAAAAATCTGAAGTGGCTTTCAGTCAAGCTCATGCCCCTCTGGTTCACCCATATGACACAAGAAATAGGTAAGTGCCATGCATGGAGCATTTTCCAAGCCCCATTACAGGTATAAGCCCTGTATAAGCCAAAACAGGCAGAACAAGAGCTCTGCTGAAATACAGCTCCCCCTTAGGCGACTTCACTTCTCAGCAGCCCAAGACCAGGGAGTTCAAGACCAAGGTGCTCTACTTGGCACCTGAGGCAACAGAATCTACACACACAGAGCAAATAAACTGCAGTCAATCCCCACAGGAAATCCTTGCCCTAATGCCTGGTTAATAGTTAATGCACAGGGCAAGTCCTCAGTAGCCAGGAGCTACCTGTGAGAAAAGCAGCTTGCAGGGGTAGAAAGACAGACAGGTGAGAGCTGAACTTCAATGTCTGCTGAATTAGAAAGAACTACTTCCATGAAAAAATATTTCATGTTTTAGTCTAAATGAGATATTTAGACATTACAATCATCAGGTCTTAGCACAGAAGTTCTTGTGGTAGTAAAAGGTAGCTAGACTCATAGTTCCTGTATTTTTCTGATCCCAGTAGGGCTGTCTCTAAACAATAACACCCAGATGCCAAGCAGGCTAAACACTATCATGGTAAGAGCTGTGCTGGCACAAACAGTGACAGCATGCATGTGTTGTGTGGACAGCAATACACTTCTCCAGCTCTAGATCACATTTCCTAAAGAGCTCCCGGTGTTCTCTATGTGTGAAACACAGTCTGTACAGGACATTATATTTTCCTCTCTCTGCCCGCTTCAGGAACACTAACAACATGTCCATAACTGATCTTTAGTTTTTGTTTCTCTCATCAGTTTGATTGAATCTTGAATTATAAAGGCTTTTTAAAGAGTGGGAAGGGGTAAAGTTGGCCACTTTCCCAAGGCAGGTAAAGGCTGCCCTCAAAGCACTTATTGTTACTGTATGTGTGAACATAGCAGCAGATTAGATGCAGACACTATTTTAGTTTCCTAAATATAAATTTCCTCTTTAATTTCCTATACATATAAAATACATTGCATTGGAGGATCTAAAGGGTGCTCGATATATCTCAGTTTTCAAAACATCATAATGACATAGGCAAATAAACCTCTGTGTTGATTAACCAAATTCTAAAGCAGCATACGGTCTTCAGTACTATGTGTGTTAACACTTTCTAAGTGTTTATGTGTATTGACAACCAGATAAGTAATGTACAGTTAACAAAAAAAGGCAACAGCATGGCCCATCTTGATTAAGCTGGAAAAGCCAGCTTTCCAGTTTACTGGAAAGCCTACATACATTCCAGTGGATTTCTAAAGGTTACACAGTAAATCATCAACCACAAGAAGAAGTACAAAACCTGCAACCCCATTTTCCATTTTTTTGCTTTATCTAAGATCCAGCACTGTTTCACTGAGGGGTGAAATACTTTACAGAGCAGAGGATGATTGGAATTGTCAGAATGATCTCCAAATCCTTCAAAAAAGATCCCAAAGTTCAAGCTGCCCAATTTAAAAATGTTACATTCCATTCACATTGATTTTTCTTAGTATCTTAATAGCCATCTTCCTGATCAGATAGATTAAAAAACAGCAGAAGATACTTTAATAATAATCAGAACTACAAGAAAACAAGATCACGAAGAGTTATTAAAAGATGAAAACCTCAAAACAAAAGTGTTTTAGGAATTATACCTTACTTAGCTGCACTAAAACTGCTTTGTATAATCATTTATACATGCAAATTCACAAATAAATGCTAGATAATATAACTACTTATAGGCACTCATTTCTTTGTATAAGATACCTTCTAACTATGGATGAGGCTGAACACTACTATGTTTTTATTATAGTGTGACCTTAAAGCTTCAAAACAGGTGAAGACCCCACTGAACCCAAAGGAACAGAATGAGAAACTTTCTCCTTTCCAAAACGTTTGTACATATATACTGCAGTCCTTATGGAGGTGGCAGCAGCTCACAAAAACATCACTAAATTGATTTTCAGCTATCTGATAACAGCGTCTTTCCTTCAGCACAGATCTTTGCGTGAGCTGCAAAAGTCTGGCTGAGCAACTTGGTAAATGCCCAAGCAGTTTGTCTGAGGTAAAACTCCTGCTGACACCACTGGGCAGCTGCCTAAGCAAGATAGCCAAATTAGTTTCAAATTAGCTATGTTTAAATCAGTGGCACTTACTAAAACACTGACATGAACTAATTAGAAGGAGAAAGTTCGACAGAAATTAATTGTCATCCCCACGTTAGAGTTACAGTACATCTAGAGGTGATTCTACTTGCCAAATATTTTTAAATACCCGAAGCCCTCCTTCCTGGATCCAGGTAATCCTTCCGTTCAGGAAAGGTCAGCACATGTGCTGGGATTTCTCAGATTGCCTCTGCTGATTACATTTCAATTTGCTGAATCCTTCAGATGCCTAAGTATCTTTAAGACTTGGTAGCCTAGGACCTTCTTTTAAATCTTCCAGTCCTGTATAATTACAAGTGGTTTCAGCAGTGCCAGAATCATCCATATATAAGCATACATTGTCAGTACTCATGTTAGTGCTATTTTCATATACCCAGGCATAAGGGAACAGCACCACCTCTATGCACCATTTTGCAGAGTCTCACACACAGGAACCTGCTTAGTGACTCTGGTCGTGCTGAAATACAGTTGCTACTAAAGACAGCACAACAGCTTTTGCAAGGCTGGATGGGGAAACTCGAAGACACACACACACTCCATTAATTGGCTGCAAAGGATTAAACTGACTTCAAAATACTGCAACTGAAGTTGAGGATTTTTTTTTCATAGGTTTATCAAGTTCATCTTCCCAGGACAAATTCTGATGACCCATTGACTAGGGAACGTTTCTAAACTCCATTAGAATTTGTCACCAAAATCAGCAAGTGTCTCTGAAATAGCTTAGCATGTGAATGTCCCATTCAAGTTCCTGCTCCAAATCAGACAGAATAAGGAGCTGAATCTGTGTTTCCCTCTTCCCAAATGCAGAACACTAATTGCTCACTGGCTGTTTGGTATCTCGCAAAAATACTTTGGAAGGGTTTGGATTATCCCAATGAAAAACAAGGGCCGGAGGGGTGGGGGGAGAGTATTAAAATATTTCAAAGTTTTGCAGAAAGTTGCTTCCCTTTAGGCTCTGTTTTAAACCTGATATTTATTCTACTACAGCCATTATGTCTAACAAATAGACATTTTGCCCAGGATGTGAAAAGAAGAGCAAGAAAGAAAGGGGGCAAACCTGTTAGCTACTTCTTTGCAGTTGAGAAAGATAAAATCAGAGAAAAACACTTTGGAAAAGATGTTACAATAAGATAGGGCTGAAGGTTTATGTCTGTAACTTCTTTAAGAGAGTTACAAGAAGAAGAAAAAAAAAAATTCTCAAGCCTGAAAATAAGCAGTGCTGCTTTTCCATTAGAAGAGACATAGCTAACAGCAGCAACAAATGCCTTATAGTGCCGCTGGGTTCTGAGTCAAGTAGTAAAATAACACCTGAGTTATTAGAAAAAAAGAGATTAATTTAACTGCATGAATAGACAGGAGAGGGAAAATAACAGGTCTAGTTCACATTAATATTAGAGACATCTGAAATTTAAGAGAGAATTCAAACCAAGGTAAATTAAAGCTGCTTCTTCTAGAGAGAAGTAATTTTGTGAGAGAATTTTGGGGGGTTTTAACATTTGAATCGAGGAGAAACATTTGGAGATGTGATCAAAATGGATCACATTTTGGAAATGGAAAAAAAAGTCAAGCAATGACTCATGAAAAAAGTCAGGCAATGACCCCAGTTTGCATAACATTGAACATTTCATTATATTTTAGGCAAACCATTTTGGAAAAAGAAAAGCAAAACTCTTGAAGATCTGTAGTTCTTTCCAAACTTTTGTGGGCAGACCATAATTTTGAAGTAACAAGCAGTCTTTATCAGAACTTTAGATCATCTCAAGACAGCATTGTTAGTTATCTGGGAAGTAATTGCCTTAAAAAAATTATTCCAAGTACTCTCACAAACTTTCTGTGTAAAAGAAAATGGACAGTGTTATGCTATTTCCAATAAAACTATTCCTAATTTTCTAGAGAAAAAGAAATACATATTGTCAGCAGACTGTATGGAGTTTGATGCAGAAAATAGAGGCCATCTGCCAAAACTGGGGATGGAAAAGCAATCACTACGCCGAGTGGTTTGGGCTTTCAAGCAAGGGCATTTCACAGCTCATCGGCAGTGAACGGCCACGCATCTGTGCCGTGACCCAGATGGAGCAGGTTGCAGCTCTCTGCCCTGGGATTCGGCATTCCCTGCACAATCCTGCTCTTGGAGAGCATGCTGTGTGTGTGTAGGCAAAGCTCCCATCACCTCCCTGCTCCAATCAGAGTGAGAATGGGTCCTACTGAAAGCATAATTAAAACTAATTTTATTAAAGAAGATTTAGAGATTTTTTTTTTTCTTTCCTTTTTAGATGCTTATTCTGAGAAGCTAAATCCAGAAAGCCTTTCTGGCATATATTAGATGCTCATTTTTTTTAAAGTAATTGGAATGGTGTTTGACCTTCTGCTTGAAATCCAGATGGGTTAACCTTGTTTATCTTCTCTGGTCCACTGTGTGTAGTTACATTCATAACACATGAATGCTCAGTATTACATTTAAAAGAGCAATAGTTTCAAGAAGTTAAAAATTAGGCAATTAGTGATAGGGTATAGTGATTCCACTTTCCTTCTCTGTAAGTTGTAAATGGTAGAGTTTTCTCATTTACTTTCACTAATCCTCCTTGAGCTTGCCACCTGCAAATACTACATTCTTCTACTTCATTCATCAGAGACGCCTCTCCAAAAATTCAGGCAGAGAATTTACACGTCCAGAAAGAGACTGAAAGAACCAGAAGCCCGTTAGTTACAAAGAGTATGTTACAGACAAATGAGGGGGAAAAATGCAGGTAACAAACAAGCATGAGGTCAAACCTATCCCTAGTGTAAGCCTTCAGTTAATTATCACAAACCTCAGTTCATTATCACATGGATTACTTTAGTTGTGTTGCATTTGTATCTCCTCAAATTTCAATAGACTATTAACTGCTGAACCAATATTAACAACTAGTTTTTTCATTTCCTGAGAAATATGAAAATAAAAAGTTATAGTAAAAAAAAGGAAACAGAAAAATATATACTTACATTACTTCATATAGCACTTCTCCCAAAGACTTCTGAAAATCTTTTTATTACAAATTGCCTTAAGAGGTCCTAGTCTATAATGACTAAGACTTTAAGAATGAGTTCATCTGTGGACACTCAGCCAAGTATCTTACCTCTAGGCAATAAATCATAAAATAGCATAAAATAACAAATGAATCCTGAAAATTAGCAGCAAGTTGTTAGAAAGAAACCTGTAAAATTTAAATCGTTTCTTTGGATAATTTTTGAAAGAATACTAATTCACTACATGACATTTTATGAACAGAGCAACTATTCTCGTAGTAATTCGCAGAATTGTTTAATTCTTAGAAACTATCTTTAGTGTAGGTAGACTTTTCTAATAAAATACCAATGATATAGCATTTCTCTCCCTCTGTGTCCCATCTTTCTTCCTTTAGAGGATGATTATTAACCCAACTTGCAAGATGTTATTCTATTTTTGCAATCTCCAGAAATGTACCTGCACGCTCACACAAAGTGCTGCTGAAATTACCTTACACAAAAGCCCAGAGCGATGATATGGTGTAAATTTGCATCACGGAGAGAAAAACAGAGAGAGAAAGAGATGTAGAGGACTCCACATAATTCTGGTAAGACTTTTTTCCTGGAGTTGGTTTCACATGGATGGATAGGAAACAAGATAAATCGCAACAACACATAGTGGGTAAACACAGAAATTGTTTCTCCTCCCAAAGACTTGATGTTGGGTTCCCTGAGTGAAGCTTGCTGAGATGCAACTTAAGAAATGACTTAATGTTATAGTAATTTTATGGCTATAATGTACGAGTCACAATTTTTCTTTGCAAAGGTTTAAAATTCTTCTGTATTAATAGGGAGCTGCAAGGTCTCAGCCCAGAAATCCAGTTTATACGTATTTATTAAAGGAGTCATTCAAACCTTTCAGCTATTTTTGAATGACAAAACAAACATTTGATAACTAGGAATGCACAGTATCTACACCATTAGGAAGTTGATCTCTTTGCCTGAAATGATGTTTGCTGAGAGTATTTAAAAAGTGACATTGTCAGACTATACCAAGCTCTGGCTTCAGAAGTAAAATACTGGATGTTAAATTTTAGTTTGAGCCAAATTTCTATACAAACTAATTCAACATAAATATTCTGCAAACAAAATACCTAATTAGACTGGGCCCTTCTCCAAAAAGCACGTGACTGGGCAAAGAGCCTTGATCTGCTTGCAGGAACTGTGCCAGTAGGAGGCTTTGCTCCTACCCATCCAGTGGTCACCAACTGGAGATTTTTCTATTCAGTTTCTCCCAAACCTCAGTGTGCTTTGAGAGGAGATCTACACCATGGGGAATTGGAATGAATTTACAATACACGCTGATGCATTAAATATTTGGGAAGCATTTTTATAAATACTTCGATCTGTTTTATTTCACATTTGGCTGTCACGCAGATGACAGCAACATTCCAAGTGAAATGAATGCAAACCACTCATGCTCTTGGCTGGAACAAACTGATTATGAAATTTGAATGAACAACCAGAAAGGGGGTTTTTAATTACATAGGGCTTCATTCAATGGCCAGCGTATACTTACTTGAAATAAAACACCACCCAAATTAGTACTCCCTCATTAATTTCCTGGATATGGCATCTTACTCCATTAGAAAAGTGTTTCAGACCACTACTCTGATTTAAATAATAAAATTTGTTAATTCATTTTTATTATACAAACTTTGGGGGTCTCAGGAAAGCTTCTCTAAGTGTTCTCTGGTTCAAAATGCTTGATGTTCTTTCCTTTTTGATGAGAAAACCATTTTCAGTGCTTGCCAACCATGAGCACTGCAACATGCTGAGCTAGACTAGCCTTACTGCCCCCCAAAATAGCAATTGCCTTACAAAAAAATTAAATTATAAGTGACAAATTATATAAGTGGTTTGCTCTTTCTGTTTCTGGAGCCATGTAGGCTTGCATTTTCAAGGTTTATTGACAAGCTAGAAAACTTTACTAGGAAACTAGAAAAGTTTATTTGTGGTGAAGGTTTAGATTTTCACCTAAGACAATGGCTTGAATTTTACGTAAATCATATACAGTGATATTTCCTAAAAAAACCAACCAACCAAACAAAAAACCCCACAAGTATTGGCAGCTGGACACCCTCTAGACTTATGCAGTGTCCTTCTACAATTTATGCTATCATTTTTTTGAAAAATTTCCAACCTTTTTGCTTGTCAGCTTCCACCAAATTCTAATTTGGAATATATTTCACCTCTGGATTATCTGAGCTTTCAGAGAGTTGTGTTGTCATTACGGCTTCTCCATCACTTAAAAATATAACCGAAAAGAACGTTCTGCTACTCAGAAAGAGTCAGGATGTAGATGAAGTTTTCACTACAGATACATCTCACAAAAGAAACAGGCCAGATAATAAAAGCATTTCATCAGACTCCACAACTACTTGCCAGAAGCACGTATTAACACACTCCCGTGTACCAAAAGTACAGAAAAAAGGAAAACTCCAAACTTGCCGTTCTTCTTTTTGTAAGACTTAACAGACATATAACAGAGGATTGAGAACAAAATACATAAAGGGCTTCCCAAGTAGATGGTTTATTCCTAGGGAACTTGTAAGAATGAAAATATTTCCAATCTACATGGTACAAAAACTGAGATGGCCTCTATCACTTAAACAGAACTTGCATAGGCACCAGTGCTTGTGATCTCTGAGGCTTGGGAACTAGCTGGTTTTACTTGTATTTTTAATAGGCATATTGCCAAAGAACTGAAAGAACCATGTCCTTGTAAGTCTAACTTTCACAAAGATGGATGTATCCACTGTATGGGGCTAAACAGATGCGTTCCAGTGTCTTCTGAGACCTGTGCGTTTGAGTGAGTACATCGAAGAACTGCAAACTAAGATTTTTCATTTGCCTGCACATTTTATCTGTTATGTACGAAGTTATAAATCAGTTGCGTAGGACAAAAGGGAGATAAATGCCTTCATTACTTTCCTGAAAAAAAAATCTGATTTGGACTGTCATACTTTAAAATATACTATGTATTATTTAAAGGACCAGAGGTTAATTTAATTAAGAAAAAAATAATCAAGCTCAGTCTCAAAATATTACCTTATATAACAGAGCAAATCAGAAAAATCTGCAAAATTTCAGATTTTCAGACTCTGGAATAGCATAAATTGTTTCCTTAATGCTAAAAAAGAACAGCAGGGAAACTTTAGTTTACCTGACTGAAGTCAGTAGAAGAGCAAAAAAACCAACAATATGCTTATGAGTACATATGCACACGGACAAAGGAAATACCTTTAACAGGATACATATTTTACGTATTTTTAAGAAGTTATATCTTCCATTCATACCACCCTAAAAACGTCTGATATTTTCTTGCCAGAATGGCTGAGGCATCTTAGATTTCTATGTACAATATAGACATTATTATATTATAGAATGTATGATGAATTGGAGAAGGGGAGGGGGATTTGATGGTTGTCTGCAATTGTGCAAAAAGTATTTTTTCTTTCTTTTTTAAAGGGGGTTTGGTTAGAATTTGGAAACAGTTAGGAAATAATTTTTTATATATATATTATTTTTTCCTTGCACATGGGTTTACTCATCATGCTAGTCACAATTCAAGTTTGTGTGAACAACAGAAAATGGCTGTCAAAAATATTCCTCACATGAACATTCATTTATAAATCAAATTCTCATCCCCTTTTAGGTGCTAGTGAACCTTCTTTTTAACTCCACTTTGGCTTTTTATCCACACAGTCTTACTTAAGGAGGACACACAGAGGAGAAACGTATTTTGCAGATAACTTTCTGTATTTTGTATATCCTTCCCATCCAGCCACATAAAAAACCAAAAGGAATGTGATCATTTACTTGTTACTTCACTGATTAGGAATTTGGCTTGGAAGGGTTAAGATAGAAAGCACTCACTCTGTAACAAGCATTAGAGAATTGAACATAGCACTGCAAGAACTCAACAAATGTCCCTTTACAAAGAAAGCCTACATTGCCTACATTTTGTTCCATTCTACCAGTTCATAGGGTTTTTGCCATGAATTATTAATGAATCATTGTGAACAGGCAGAAGAAAAAAAGGAAATAAAACATGTAAAATTAAGCCTTTAAATTTTTTTCCCCAGGTGTAACAAGAATTCAGCTCAGCGAACTTTAGACAGCGCATAAGAACACGGGGATGGTAATGAAAATAGTCTGAATTTAGTTGTTTGGATTTCTCAGACAAGCTTGTAAACAACTTCTGGTTTACAAATCTTGTCATTTGTAGACCAGCTAAATCATCTGATGAAAGGGAAGGAACAAATTAATCCTAATACCCATTACCTGTCCATGAACTGACTGAACAAGGCTCCTGGCATAATGGCACCCAATGGGCAGAAGATACAGCTACACAGAGCAGAAAAGTTGTGTGGAAATAAGCTGTGCAAGTAATATCTGGTAAAGACTGACATGTTATAGTTTCCACAGAGTTAGCAGAAAACAGGAGACTGTCCAGTTCTGTTTAGCTGACAATTCTGAGAAAAGTGATTCTGTAAAGAAGTGAAAAGCAGGGGAAGGGCTGTTCTTAAACTCCTGCACATATATTTATATACATAGGTGTGGTGTGTATTTGTACAAATCAAAGCATCATCTCATCAGCCTCAAAAAAAATAGGGGATCAATCCTACAGTATTGTCCACAGGACTTTTCTATTGCTATCAAAGCCTGTCATACTTCAGACTAAAAGCTCCGCAAATAGTATGAAGATTTTTGCCATTTTAGCTGTGATATTTGGGTATAAGCCATTTAATATTCTTCTTAAGTCTCAATGAACAACATGATTAATGAAGTCATCTGCCCATAAATTCAAATTATTAATTTTCATGGACTTTTTAACAGAGGAGTTATAGGATGACCTCAGCTAAATTTCCAGAGGTGCGCTTTTGTGCCTTTGAAGAGGGAAATAAGGCAAATTAAATGTGTATTTATAAATGTGTATATATAAACGTGAAATGCCTTCCCTCTGTAATTGCTTGAAGACCTAATCTGAGCATTCTGAAATTTGTGGTCTGGTGTCAAGAAGACAAAATCTGCATCAGAATTCATGGCCCATCTCTAGAATTACTTGCTTTAAAACATTTTTTTCTCATGCCTGACATATTTACCTCAGAACTAAAAGATCAAAAAAAAAGGCTTAGTGAGTTCCTCAGTGCTAACCTTGGTGGCATCTTTCAACTGACCATTTGAAGAATAAGCATGAACACATTACAGTGAAGTGGAATGAACTCACTGTAAGGAGGTATGCAGCTTTCTGAATCCATCCACTCGAAGCTGGTTTTATAAAAAAAAACAAAACAAAACAAAACAAACAACCATTCTCCAGAAGTCACTCCAGAAGTGAACTCTAAGAAAGCTCAGAAACACTGCAGGTGGCAGAAAGTCTTTATTTCTGCTCACAGCTCTGAGCTGAAAAACCCAAATATTTGGTCTCATTGTTGAACTAAATTCATGACAATCTTACATTTTTGTTAGTATCTATTTTGCATCCATAATGTAGCAACAATTACACAAGTTTTGACCTGTATTTCTTCTATTCTACTTACATTCTTTGGCTAAATACTGCTATTCTTCAAACAATTACAGGTATCCAATCAAAACCACTCCCCCTCAAATCCACAGGCAACCATCTCCAAATCAATGACAACAATATCTGGTTCAAAACTTGATCCCACATGTTCTTTGAGAGTGTGAATATCCCCTACAGCTTTGCACCAGAGACCTTTGCAAACCGCACTACATATTTTTTCAATCAAAGTTTTCTGGAAAATGTACAAATAGGAGCCTGAGCTACTGATATTGTGTGACAGATTAAAAAGGAGGAAACGCAAAAAGATGTTTTTGCAGATGGATTTTGGCCTAAAGTAATTTCCATACCTTTGTAGCCCTCCAAGCATCTGTGGGTACAGAGCAATGTACAAAATGTAAGTACCAGAAGTATACTTAAGTATAGGATCACACTTGGGTATCAGGAAGGGACAGAGGCCCCAGAGGTTGAAAGGAGGACGAACAGAAGGCATGGCGTGCCACAGAGCAGAAAACCCCACTTAAAACTCTCATGAAAGAGAGCCCCCACAAATCACCAGAACTGGGTCCACAGCATTAGCAAGCAGCTGCAAATCCCTTCTCTCATCCCCAGAAAACTTTCCAACAAAAAGTCTGTCAGTCGCCAAAGCTGTTAAAGATGCTGGGTTTGTTATGTACGGACAGGGTGTACATCGTGAGGGAAACTCTTCCGGTGGATTTTGCTTTAATGCATGCTCCAATGTGGCCTATGGCATTGGGTGACTTCTCCACGTTTAGACCCTGCCCGAGGCCTTCTCCAGGTGTAAGTTTTGTTGTTCTTTTGATCTACTGTGCTACTAAGAAGTAAATTCTTCCCTCTCAAACTAACGTGACTTTGGAATATTTGTGAACACCCAAGCTCTTTCACATTGTGCCCAAGTGGGGCCAGCCTATAACCACATGAGTAAATAAGGGAGAAAATGGCTTCATTTTGTGCTGTGCCTAGTGGAGACAAGCATGAAGGCAGGGCCACGACAGGAAGGGCCCTACCCTTTTGCTTGCCACCCGTGCCCTGTTTCCCACCTACCAGCTGTGCCGTGGGCCACAAACCCGCTGGCCAGCATGGCACCGGCAGCAGCACGGCTCCCATTCTGCATAACTCCATTAATATCCTCTCTCATGCACATTATTGCAAGTGACTACTTTTCCATTACTGTCTCAAATTCCCCCTTTTAAATCACAAGGAAAGCTGCACAGGTGAGGGCTGAGAGCCTTATTTAATTATGAGTTCCTGTTCAGCTGAAGCATCACTCCAGCAGGAGAAGGGCCCCTCATCCCAGCCTTCCAGAGGTTCTCTTTATCCAGGGGCAGTTCAACACAGCAAGTCCTGCTGCCTCTTTCACAGGAGGACAGGCCACAATGAGAAGGACAGATATGGCTAAAGTGCTCATGCAGACACCCTCCTGCTACCAAAATGGTGGTGAATCCACCTCAGAAACATCGTGCCCTTTCCTCAAAGGAGCATTAAGATAACTCCTCGTGAAACCAAAGCCCACCTTACCTGTGGCTGGGAGCTGTGCCTGCAGGGTGACAAGGATCGCAATCCTTCTCCACTTCATCTTGCTCACCCGGACAGTGCTGGGGAGTGGGAGGCCACCGGAGAGGAGGAGAAGAGGCTCCTCCACAGGCTCTGCTGGTGTGCAGCCGCCACAGGAAGCAGCTCACCTCCTATGAGGGCTTTCGGAGTCCACCTGCCGGCTTCCTCTGCCTTCACAGCCTCTGAGGTCTGGGGTTTGCCTTCTTGGTATTGATGTTTGGGGTTTCCTTTCGTATTTTTATTCATTCTTTTCCTCTTTGCAAGATGGCTTTCAGTGAGTTGTGTTTTTTCCCACTTTGGTTCCTAGATCATCCCCAGTCAGCTGCTGCAGATCTCTGTTTCTGGTATCAAATTTGACCTGACTTCAAAAGGGATCTGTGCAACTATTCCCAGTTTGCATCACAGGCATAAATAGAAATTTAAAACTGTAAGTTATAGTCACTCTCGAACAATATCTGACTAAACTGGTAAGGATGTAAAGCTTATTTCTAAATCTAATTGAAATATAGCCTTGCTATGAGTGACTGAAAGCACCTACACTCTCAGGGCTTGGGGCGGCCAGCACCAGGGAAGAGATGGGCTCTGCCCATCCTTGCAGACAGTGTCCACAGGACACAAAATACCAGCTCAGCTGGCCCTGCCTGACTCACTGCAGTGCTACCTGTCTATAAAACACAGGTGCCTTTTGATGTGAGCACACTGCATCTTTGTATCTTAAAAAGGTGTCAGCATCTGTAGAGCTCTGGAGCCATCTTGCCCTCCACGTCCCCACGCCCCAGGGAACAGAGCCTGTGTTATCTCTGTGGGACAGCACAGTGTGCATCACTTCCTCACTCCTTGGAACAGAAAGCTTGGCAGCCTCTAGCTATGCCTGACACTCCTACCCACTGAGTGGGCCTTGGGATTCAACCTACTTGCTGCTTGAAGCTGTCCTCAAGTGACAGATCCCGAGGCAGACTGGCACACCCAGGAGTGAAATTAAGGAAGGTGAAATCTGGAGTTTTAGAAAAATTTCCTGAGAAGAAGGTATTAGACAGAAGTCATTTCTCAGTAAAGCATTAGGGCATTTACATGAAAATCATATGCCTTGACACAGTGATGCCATCTCCCACTTCGGAAGTAATCTCTACTGTGCTCTTTTCAAATGTGGACAAATAAAAATTTTCACTTTTATTAATAAAAAAAAGTTCATTTTAGAAAACTGTGAATTAGAAAAGATTGAAAACATGATTTAGCTAAACCTTAAGGGCTAAAGCTCAGCCTCACTCCCATCAAAATACATCTGCCTCAACAGATCACTGAGTGTTTAGTGTTTACAATAATAATACTACCGATACACTTCAGGATCAGAGCTTAGGCTGGGAGGAAGCACAAGCATCTTAATGTGTATTTTCCCCCTATTTCTAATTCTTAGAAAAGAAAGGGGAATGTGCATCAGCAGGTACAGGAACTGGTGATAGCAATTTCCCAAAAGTGTGTCAGGATGAGTTATTGTGCATACAAGAAGGAAGGATTTATAGTCTTTTGAAAGCAAAGTAAATTGAAGTTCTTGGAAGAAATTTGTCACCTTGTTGTCTATATAGTAATGAAGGCTAACGTATGGATAAAACCGTCTTTTCCTTTTATTTTGTAATTATTATATATTGTGCCAGACAATACCAAAGTTACTAGACAGTAGTACTACTCTGGCACCAAGTGTAATAGTGCAGTGTGCCCTTCCTGTGATACCTAGAGAGTACTGCTGAGCCTCTGCTCTCTCCCAGCCTCGGGGAGGGTTGTCTTTGTGGCTCTTCTACCCCAAAAGCTACAAGGAAAGGCTGGGGATGGGCTCTGACTCACCACCAGGGAGAAAGCAAAGCACAGCCCATGAGAGCTGCCATGCATTGAACCTGAAAGAGGTGTCATTAGTCCCAGAAACGGCCGTGCTCAGGTACACATCTATATTCCAATGCAAGGATAAAGCCCTTTCTGTCCACTCCTCCGAGTAACAGAAGATTGGCTGAAACAAGGAATTAGTGAGCAGAAAGAGACCCCTGCTCTCACTGCAGCTGCCTAAAACTCACTGATGCCTTATCCAAAAGCTAAAATAATATCATCCTAGTTATTGACATTTTTGGGTAACGGTGTTTTCAGAGAAGCAGATGGCACTGCTCATCACTATTCCACTGACCCCTGTCTCCTCCTGTTATTGATCATAGCTTCTCCCTCCAGCAGAAAGCCAGCAAATTATCACTTTGAATAAAGAGTTGAGGCCAAAGGTAAGGAAAGGAAATGAAGAGCTGTGTAAGAAAGGGAGATTAATGGCAACAGCAGGCACACTGGGAGAACAGCAGTTGGGCCAGTGTGTTTTGATGTCTAGGTAGGGAAAGGTCAGAGAAATAGAGTATATGGACTTTAGTTTGCAGTGTGGGTAGAGTCAGAAAAAGGGTTTGCATGACCGTGCCCCTAGAAATTCTCACCTCCTCATCCCTCAGCTTTTGAAATAAGGCAAACTTATCATAATCCAAACACAATCAAAGTATACAAAAGAGCACTCATGCTTATGAGTTATGCTCACAACAAGCATGGCATGGGAGATGCAAATTACATGCGGACAAGCAGTACAGGAAAAGATAAAGGGGAAGTGGTTTCTTCTCTAGGAAAAAGCTTTTCTGTGCTCATAAGGCTTGCAATTCTATGATGAGAAATGATTTGCTTAGTGTCACCTTCTTTTCAGCCTTCTAGTCTTTGCACCTCTAGGAGCTACACAGCACAGTAAAAACTTCAGCACCTCCTGCCCACATGGTGCATTGGACAATCTTACACATGCATTTTTACTATCAGTTTAAACTGATGTTTCAGTTTACTCACTTCAGTCAGATCGTAAGAACTTTGTTAACCCTGGACTAGAAATGAATGCCAACCCTGGTTCAGCTGAACCAGCAGCAATTTTTCTCAATACAGACAAGGCCACAGCAGAAACATAAAACCCTCCCTGCTGTGTTAAGAAAAGCACTCAGTTAAACTTGACTCTTCATCTAAACATAAGGGTGGAGGAAAGTACATTTTCAAGAATTACCTGCACTGGGAAGACTGCAGTATTTGATCTGTGGTTCCTGAAACAGAATGGGTCAGGGAACTGAAGTGGTCCCCAAGTACAGCTCAGCATGTTTAATGCTGGTTAAGGTGCAGCTCATTATCTGTAAGGATAACTTCTTTCATAAAACAGTCAAGGTATACATTCAACCGGTTCTGTGCATCCATACACCATCCTTTCTCTGGACACAAAAAAACCCTGGAACAGCTCTAATGCAGGGGGCTGATTCATCCCCAGAAGCATTCCCTTTTCACGCTTACTGGTTATGCTTTGACTGTACTATTAAAAAAAAAAAAAAAGCAGCAGGGTTTGCAGTTTTAACAGGAAATAAATGAAAACTAAAAAAACCAAATCCACACCACAGTCAAGCTGAGGATTAAAAAAAAAATAACTACACACTGCCCTCTGGCTCATGTATTGCTACCACAGAGATACGCCTGTAATCATCACCGCAGACTGCTGGGATTGAGAACAGGTCGGTTATCAGGAGCTCTCCTAAGCCTATTTGATAGAGTTAGTACTTGCAGGTAAAATTAATTCCTACATCACCTGATGGAGGAGCTGGCTAACTTTAGAGATGGAAGAATCCAGGCAGGCTGCAGAGCCTTGCCCCGATCCAGCAGGCAGTGACACTTGCAGTGCCGTAATTAACTCAACAAGTATTAAAAACGTTTTTGGAGATGTTCACCCAAAGATAATGGGTGTTAAAAACGCAAGAATTTTCACTGGTGAGCAAGCTGTAGCCTCCAGCCAGGCATGTCATTCATGCAGGAGACTAATACACTGAAAAGAAATGGTCTGCTGTTTATAGTGTGTAAGCCCACAACTTTTATTGATAAAATGTTGGAGACTGACAGTCCTCCATTGCTTCACTGCATTTCAATGCACCGTAGCGCCTTACAGTGTAGCTTCAATTTGCTATAATTGGGTTCAACTGTGCTAATCCCCTTGGAATGCAGCAATTAATACTTATTTAGTGGTAATTGCTGCATTCCAAGAGGATTAGTCCCTGCCCCGCACTTTTGCCAGCATTGCAAATGGAGAGCTGGAAAGAAGACGGCATCTAAACTGCAGGTCTTGCTTTACAGCTCCCAACAGGGAGACAGAGAAGTTGGTCTTGCTGCAACTGCTCCCCTTTGTATATGAAAATACTACTTTTCCAAGGAGAATCCACTTGACTATCACTACTCCTTGCAGCTGCATTGAGCAAATAGAAACCCTGACACACAGAACAACAAAAAAAAACCCAAACCAAAACCACAAAAAGGGACACCTGTGCAGTACCAGAAACACGGCCATGAGTGAATGTTTCCTATGGGAGATTATAAACAGGTCCTAATGCAGTGCAAGAACAAATTTCTATTCATTATTTTGGGTTTTTTTGTGACTAGCAGTTTCCTGTTCCTGCTATGGTCTTAAAATTTTCAGTGCAACACGGGCAGTGGAAACCTATAAAGGAGTTGTTAGCAGAAAGTTAAAATACACCCTCTTTGAATGCTCAATTTTGAGCCTACTGAATCTGTAATGTCCAATTTTTTCCTCCCCAGTGAAGCCTTTATGATCTGCTCTGGAATTTTTTGCTGCTGTTGTTGTTAATGCACTCAAGAGACCACTACTTATGTCATATCTTAAGAAGGAAGAACAATGCTTCTTTTCTTTTAGGCTAGTCAAGCTACTCTCTCTTGTATCATCATTTTCACCTGTTAACTGCAGGTGAATTTCCCCAATTACATTACAGAGTATGTAGAAAAATTCTGTGACTTTACCACTAAACACACTCTGGAAATACTGTTTTTAATTATAGAGCATCATCAGTGTTTTCTTGCATGGCTGTACCGAAAACAACCTATCAAGTTATGTCTTTTATGAACACAAAAATATTGTGAAGCCAGTTTTTAAGGTCTGTGACAAGTATCTTCATTTCCTTTACCTTCCTCCCCTCTTCACTCCTAATACACACCTCTTCTGCATGTTTCAAATGCTCATCTGAGGAAAAACTTAATTAAATTACCTGAAATTCATTTAAGCATTAAAAACAAATCAAAAATCCAATTCATGCTTGATTAGGCAACAGTTTTTTGCACACACACACACACCCTCTGTATGTTTTTGTCAAATTACTCTGTGTTTGTAGCAATCACAGATTTATTTTTAAAAACTAAAATTAATTACTCACAGATTAAAAACAAGTCATCTTGTTTTTCAAAAAAAGCATTCCTCTCATCTAAACATACCAAGATGAGTTATTAGTATTTTACATAAATCCTGCAAACTGGCACTTACATTTTTATAGGTAAGGGGAGGGGAAAAGTAATGATGCAAAGTTTACAATCTGAGTCAGCAGTAGTAGCAAAAATAATGTGAAGTAGTTCTAGACCTGTGTGGATACACTGACAAGACTATTGAGGTTGAGGGACCCTCCTCTCTCAGCAAGACCCACAGCAGCTGTTGCACCCACCCATACCATAAAAAAGGCATCTCTTTCATTTAAATTGGAGAAATTCTATGCAAAACTAAGCCTAACAGCTGCAGGGATCAGAAGCAAGTAGTAATGGGGAATTGTTAAGGTTTCTCTACGTAGGATATTAAGAGCTAGAGGAAAAAAATAATTTAGAACAATCATTACAGCTATCAGGTTCTTTAAAACCTACCATCCACTAAACAATAAAAAATTTCCTCCTTTCTAATACTAAATGCATACCTGGTCACACTCAACCAGAAGATTTTGGCTCTACAATCAGCACAAGTAATGAAACTCACATTTTCAAAACACGTGACTTTTGTACCTTTAATATACGTGTACTAGGTTTTGTTTCCTCTCTCAAGCTCACAATTGTCATGACATTTAGAGGAGCTTGATGGCTTCAAGGTCAGACTTGCCGTTTCAAATCCAAATCCATCAGAGTAAAAACAAATCCAACAAAGGCAAGTATCCAGACAACACATTACCTAAGCTTCATTTCCACAGAAAACCAGGCTGCAAAGAACATTAACCACTACACCCAGAATGAATGAGTCTTACAGTCTAATCTTCTTACACAATAACTCACCTCAGAAACTCTGAGGAAGCCTCTGGACACAAAAGTTCTTAAGTCAAAAAGCCCTGGGAGCAACTCCAAGAGGCTTGCATGAGAAACTCACAGGCTGAACGTCCCAGCAGGGAAAACACAATTATTGGGGAGCACCTAGGAGCCACTGCTCCAACTGAGCAGAGGAGCTGGCAGGGATGGCAGGGCAGTGGCCCCAACACCAAGATAAGCAATCCCACAGTACCTGGATGAGAAGAGCAGGCAGGGTGACAGCAGCCAGGATCAACCACAGTTGAAATAGGTTTGAGGCCAAGTCAGTAGGACTGGGCACACAACAGGAGTCTGAGCTCTAGCACAACCCCCAGGGAAAAAAAGGGGAAGCCTCAGGCTTTTCCCAGCTCTGCCCCATCACCCAAACACCTGCACATCATCAGGGCTGGCCTCCAGCACAGGCAGCCCAAATCACTGGAGAGCAGCCTGGGGCACTTGAAGAATCCAAGATTAATTAGCTGTTGGAAATTACAAATCAGAGTCAAGTGGTTTAACTCAGCTCATGGTAAGCCTAAGTCAAACCTTGGTCACACTAATGAACACCCTCTCTTTGGATTTGACAGAAATAAACGGTGTTGAGTCTGGAGCTGGCTGCTCCCAGTTGATGTTCCGAGGCGTTCTATACCTGTCTCCATTTCCTTTACTAGAGTTACTTAATTTAAAACCTTTAAATCATTTTCATGGATATTACTTCTGAGCTCTCCATAGCACAAAATGATTACAAAACACAAAAAAATGATGAATGCTTCTTTTTTTGCAGCTAGCAGGCTGCTGTGTTTATGGAGAGAAGCATTCATAATGTAAAGCACTGTAGAAAAAGAATTTGTTCATATTATGCCCCCGTCGTTTGCTTTTCCAGCATCTTTGAGTTATGATGAATTCAATAACCACTTCTAAGTATTAAACATTTAACACTCCAGCGGAACATAAGTCTATGGCACCCTCTTGTGTTCAACAACAACATATAAATTCATTGGATTTTTAATCGAGATTCAACGCTTTTACTCAGTAAAAACCTTTGAAAAAAAATTAATCCATTAAATTATGACTAATACTTTTTGTGTTAGTCTGATTGAGCTACCTCTATCTTTTAGTCAAATCACGGGGACAATGTTAAATAGCTAAGAAATTAATTCCAGAGAGAACTGAATAAAGGATTAAGTGAATACCTGATATATTTTAGATCTACTCTGTAATGATGCAGCGTGCTGCAAGAGCCTACTGGGCACTTAAAACACAAGAAAGAAATTGAAAATCAAGAAGTAGAAACACAAACATGTCAATGGCCAAGATTAGTAGACGGAAGAGCATGCAGTAGGAAGCAGAAGGAAGAACGTGACAGGTTGTGATTATCCTTACTAGATTCCCAGCTAACAAACATCCTGTGACTTAGTGAGGTGCCTACAGTTATCCTGTGCCACAGATCCCTGTGAATGCAGGCACTTCCCAGGTATGGAGGCTGACTTCATTGCTACAGAGAATATGCTCAGACACTTCAGGCATGCCGTGGCAGAGGATGCACACAGATTGCAAAACACTAATTCATTGTTTACAGCTATATCAATTTCTTACACTGAGCCTCTTCTATTCCAAGACATAATATTACTTCTGGATATCAGGAAAAATGAAACATGCTCACAAATGAATTCCTCAATGAGCCAAATAAAGAGGTGAGCACTTTATTAAAGTAGGACTAGCTGATGACTTTCTTGAGTTGGTGATATAAACATTTACACACTTATTACTAAGGGAGATTAACCTAGTCAGCTTCACATGCCACTACCACATATAAAAACACACCAAAAAGCAATCAGTGAGATGCACAGATACAACTCCAAATAATTCTTCTATGATCAACCCTCAAATCCAGGTCTGTATGTGTAGCTTAACCATTCTGCTATACACCATTTCCCCAAAGAAACATCTGGTTGGGGTCCTCTCAAATTTCAAATGTGAAGAGATTTGGATGATCTGAAATTATTCCAATAAAATGTAGTAGTATTGCAAAACTGTTTAAGATCTTAGTGTTACAAAAAAAATCCCTTCCAATCAGAAAATATTCGGGAACTGGTACTAAAGGACCAAGAAAACCAGAAACAAAGCGAGCCTTATTCTGAACCAAACCCTCAAATGAAAGCAGTACTTTTGAAGGTGGTGTACTGGTTTTGGCTGGGATGGAGTTTCTGGTTTTGTGGGGGTTTTTTTTTTCATAGCAGCATGTCGGGGCTATGTTTTGAATTTGTGCCTAAAACAGCCTTGATAACACACCAATGTTTTAGTTACTTGTTTATGCAGCATCAAGACCTTTCCTGCTTCTCACCCTGCCCCACCAGTGAGGAATCTGCAGGTGCGGGAGGGGCTGGGAGGGGAAACAGCTGGGACAGCTGACCCCAACTGACAAGACAGATACCCCAGGCCACGGGATGTCATGCTCAGCAACAAAAGCTGGTGGAAGAAGGAAGCTGGGACCTTTGGAATGTTGGTGTTTGTCTTTCCAATTAGCCATTAACGTGTGCTTTCCTGGAGATGGGTGAACACCTGCCTGCCCCTGACGCAGTCATGTAGAAATGCAGAAGCACAAAGATTTCATCCAAGGGGGGGAAGCCAGATGTAAATAGGGATGTTTCTCCATTTATTCTAGCAAGTATGAAAGACATCAGAGCAACAATAAAATGAAAGAGCTGAAGAGAGTGCTTGTATGAAAGACAGTAGGTGGGAGAGAATAATTCCTGAACATGCAATAAGTAATGCTCAACAGAACTGGTCAAAAAATATTTTAATTTTAACAAAAGCCCAGCATCATCAGTCTCACACATCAGAAGTTAAGGGTGACATGAAATGCATTCAGGTGTCCTCACAGAAGGATTGAGTCCATCATGGAGATTCATTTGAGCTTTCACAACTGTCATACCTTATATAAAAATATTTTTCAGTTTCATATTAAATATCAATGTCACTTATTCAACATAAATTGTTTCCATATATAAGTTTTTTTGATCCTAAATTAGTTTTAAAATAGTAGTAGTAGTACCTTCTTTCCCTTTGCAAAGAAGGAAAATGTAATAAGTTACATAAAAAACACTTTCACAAATCATTCCAATATTCAAGAAAAGGAGCGATATAACAACAACAACATTAAGATGTAGGGATTTTATATGAGAAATCACACTATTCTATATATGAATCTCCTCTAAGGAGTCTAAATTCTCACGCTCTTTACATCAACTAAGTAATATTTGCTCACAGTAAAACCAATTTACTTGTTCCTAAAGTGTGAACTTGGCACACAGCAGATCAGTGTTCTCTGTGGTTGTGTGCAACTTATTTTAACACAGAATTAATTATCCACACCTTTCATTTATTTTCATTCTCTACAGATCATGAATCACGTGTCATATTGTACTGCTTCCTTTTCACTTCTGGGTTACTAATCCAAAATTGCTGTGTAAGGCTTCCAAACCCAAAAATGTGCTCAGTTCTATGTTGAGGGTAATAAAAGCTGAGACACTGCCATTTGATCAGACTAACAAAGCTGAGGATTTCAGAATCCTAATCAGAAAACATTTATCCTCCACACACTCAGTGAATTAACAAGCCACGACTCTTCTAACATTCAAGTCAGATACTTCAGGTACTCCTAACCTTTTTCTATGAAAGAGTCAGGGCATAAAATCACTGCCATCTGAGGAATTACCAAGAACTTATCCTGAGGTGTAAGTACAGTTTGCATAAACACAACTGTATTCTACAGCACATTCAATACAGGCAGCAAAATAGAAAAATGGCTCAAACAACGAGTTTATCAGCATGCAAAGAAAATTCTTAACAGGATTTGGGAACTCAGCACATCATTTGCCATTGTAACACAGGCAGTGCTTTCCATCCCACTGAGCCCAGTCAGCTGAGCCATCCTGTAGTACTTTGCCATAAAACTCTAAACTAAACTGATATTAAAAATAAAATCATATTGAAAAGTGCTCTGAAACATTTAACTAAGGCACTGAAAACTTTAGAACTGGACTAGATTAGATTAGATTCCAGTAATCACAATTTCTGAATGCACAGACACCTTTCCAAATTCACACCCACTGAATAAAATTTAGTTATTGCTTATGCACAAAGGTTTTTGAGTATGACATGACTGAAGTTAGTGAGAAGTTAAATCTGCTTCATAAGGGTAATACATGCTCATTAACAATGCAAGGTGTTTGATTCGGTGTATTACTAATTCAGCTCTACAGTACACAGGAAAAATAAATCTTTCATGAAACAGCCAGAGTAATTCATTTCCATATCAGCATCACCAAGGATCTTCTTCCACCTACAAGGAGTAAGAATAAGAGTGAAATGAATGCATAATTCATAAAGTTGACTATGCTAAAATATACTGGAAGTTTTGAAGGCTTATGTTTTATGTAGACAATAGAACACAATCTCTCTATACTTCAATACCATAATGACAGTTTCAACAGCAATTTTGTTTTGAAAATATTAGTAATATTGCTGCAATCCCATTAATGCAGCTTCATAAATGCTGAATAGTCTCACTTTTAATTATTAGACCAAAACATCATCTGTCTTGCAATTAATTCAGAGGACAGTGACTGTGCCCACTCTACAGGAGTCCCCCCTCCCACAAAACTATTTAAGCTGAGGTACAAGTGCAGTTAATCACTGATAGTTCTGTAGATACTATACTTGATATTGTTGCACAGTTGGATCCCCTATTCAAATATATTTTATGGCTTCAGACACTGCATCCAGCAGACTACTTAGGGAAAAGACATCAATGTGTATAAAAACCAGAGACAGGCAGTATATAGTATATACTGTTAACAGTAAGGAGAAGTTTTACAGGTTTCAAATAAAACGAGAGTTAGGCATGAAAAACTTCAGCACTTACTAAGGCTTGACACTGTAATATTCTTCTGGTGTCACAATTTTCAATCCACCAAAGTAGTCCAGGACCCAAATATTGGTGATGTTGAATTTGGCAAAGAACCAATTATGATCCTTAGGCCAACTTTCCATTTCAGGGTGGCGAGTGAATAATGCTTTTTTTGCTATGTTCGCTTCTGAATCATTCACCTAAACAAAAACCCGGAAAATATTACAGTTAGACAGTCATGTAAAGATAAATTTTAGCTAAAAAAACACTGCTGACTGCAACGTTTTTTTTTTAGTTCAGGCATGGTTTGTCCCAAGGGACTCATTACTGTGGCAGAGTCTGCTAATCTTCAGTGTGGTGTACAACTGTGAGACAGACAAAAACTTCAAGGTAGTTGATGCAACGTTGAAATCAAAAGGGTGCTTTTGAAGTTAGCATGAGCAAGAAAGTACTTCATCAACATAAGAATAAATCTTTCAACAAATCACAAACCAGAGAAGCATGGATTCTAGGTGAATTATTACTAGGTGATGTCTTTACCTCCTCTGCACCTGCTCATTCAAACTGACACAGAGATCCAGCTGTGCTCAGATGTTGCAAACACACACACAGAAGATGGTATAAAAGAATCTACAGAGAAAGCAAGCTGAAAAGTGTGACAGCACTTGATATACAGTGTGCAAGTGTTTGAAGGGTATGGTAGAACTCTGGGTATGGTACAAGAGCTAACTAAAAAAAAAAAATTCAAATCCATTACTGAAACTCAGAAAAGCAATTAAAAGATTGCTGAGTGCAGTGTACAAATATCAGAGGTGTGAAAACACCAAATAAGAATTTAGACTATCATGTAAGAGAGAGTAGTGATGACTAGTTCTCATCCTCAATCATTATCCTCAATAATGGGATTAAATCTTCAATGAGTAACACATGCAGCTCTAAATTCCTCCTATGAGACACCAAAGTTCCAGTGCACAAAAGAATACTGCCCTGGCAGCAACACCAACACAATGCAACTTTTTGTCCATAATACGTGTAACTTTATAGCTCAGGTTAATATTTACTTCAACAAAGTTTCAGACGAATGTATGTCACACTGCATGAACCAAAGAATTAAACTGAGCAAGAGAGATGGGAATGCAGTACAAAGGTTTTTCCAAAATAATTGCCTTAGATGTCTCAGTTTCAGAACACATCTATGGGAATGAGGGAGACTTGCTACATTATTTTCCCCCAACATTCCTTGCTAAAGACATGTCAACAAAGCTCCTGCAAATATCAAGTGGTAATTTCACTTTCCTCGCACAAACTATGAGCTGGCCTTTGGGTATCAGAGCAAATAACATCTCTGCATATGCTTTTGCTTGGAATTTCTAATCTTTCTCTTTTCCACCCACTAAACAATACTGTTTGATGCACACAACCTTGTCCAGTGTCAACTTCCAGCTGCTTACCTTTACAACGCTCCCAGTGAAGATTATGTGGGCACAGAGGGGATTCTGGGGATCATATTTGTGCTTCCTGCAGTAAGGAGTCTGTGCCAAAGACACAGTCAAGGAGGCATTCGAATTGATCTGAAATGCAAGAAGACAAGAGGTTTACACATTTATGTGAGAGAAATCTCGTACCCACCACATTTTCAGGTCTTGGTACTTCACTTAACTCAGTATTGCTGGCAAAAAGAAGTGGGCTGTCTTCACCTTTTCCTTACTACATCTAAAAGTCTACTTGGACAAGCTCTGAACCTGCAAGGAAGCCCAGTTTAGAAGTGTGCTCAAGTTTGGTAGCATAAAACGCAAACAACATAAAACAACACTCCTTAAAACTCTGAATTCAATACACAGCCTAGCTATTTCACATGCAAATGATGATATCTTGCAATTTCCAGACATAAAGGACAGTACAGAAAACAGACACACAGTGAACTTCACTGAGTTCATGCTGGTAGAAGGACAAAGCATTACTAAGAAGGCAACCAATCAAGCTTTACAACTGTTGATAAAATTACTTAAAACAAAAACAAGCAACTCATCTCTTCAAAACGGCCTCCTGGCTTTCCCAAACCTGTCAGTTCTTTTGAAATTTAAAGTGAATTTTACAAGTTAGGTTTTAAAAAAATCCTGAGTATTTAAGTGAAACACCTAACTTGAAGAATTAAAGAATCTGTACCTGATTGTTTTTCTAAAACTAATTTGATGACCATAGCTTGAAAAGTATTGGTGCAAAACAGGACTGCCTACTGCAGAATGTCACGTACTAAGGTTCAGCATCTCCCAGTAAGGAGAGTTCACTTGAGAAATTTCATTAAAAGAGCTCATGCGAAAGAGAACCCCCCAAAGCCACTTAAACACTATGCAGAGTGAACTCATGAAACAGGAGCAACCACTTGACAGAAAGGAAGTTGCTTAACTAGGAAAAAGCTGACTCATGATTATCCGGCACCTTCTCCCTTGCACGTGACTATCACGTGTCAGGTGTTTCTGCCCTGCAACAGGAAAATAAGGACCTGCTGAGTAGTCTTCTGAAGGAAATATTCATTAGCAGTTTATATCGCGTTATTTTTATGGTATTCTGAAAACAAAAAGCTGGGGTGGAGAGGGAGATACTAGGCAAGTTAAATTAGGCTCTCCACAGTACTTAGATACATTTAAACTATCTTAATGTAACAAGATAAAATCTGACAGAGGAAAAAACAAAAAAATGTTTATGAGAAAACAAAGTCTAAAAAGTTTCCATTATTTTGTGTTTTGTGTTTGTTTTACTAATACTGTAACAGCTACTAGAACAAAAAAGTTTTCTAATAAAGGAGACATCCTACTGCTATTTCCCTAACTTTTTAGCAAACTCTTAGCTACAGGCAAGCAAAAGATCTGGGACAAGGCCAGTTACACACTCAGTCTCAGCATGCCAATACTGCCTTTTGTTGGGTCCTTCCATTTACGGTAAGCTCCAGAGATTTAATTACTATTCCTTCAACAGCCTGTGTAGGAGCCCTCTTTGCTTAAGTCCCACACTGACAACTTCCAGTCTCTGTGGTATTTTTTTTGGTGACCTTCTCTCTGTTGAAATATTCCATGGTGCCTCATTTCTTTGCTCAGTGCCATTTCTCAAGACCATGATCAGGAAGAACTTCTCAGGAGGCCTACTGAGTGTCACCACTGACAGCACTGCTTATGCCGAGCTCTTCAAGGGCTAATAATTGTCCCCACGGCTGACAAACGAGGCAACGTCCACGGAAAAGCGATAAACTAAAACACAGTTTCACCTAACGTGAGAAATAACTTCTTTGAGGAAAGAACTACATTGAGGGTGGCAGAGCACTGAACAGGCTGCCCAGGGAGGTCGTGGAGTCTCCCTTTCTGAAGACATTCAAACCCCACCTGGCCGCGTTCCTGTGTCACCTGCTCCAAGTGACCCTGCCTTGGCAGAGGAGGGGCTGGATGGTCTCCAGAGGTCCCTTCCAGCCCCAGCAACTCTTTGACTGTGAACCCGTGCCGTGACGCTGCCTTGCCATCACTTGCTAGTGAGGTGAAAAAGCGCAGCGGAACACGGCGCTAGGTGAGTAACCTGGGTGCTTCTCTGAGCATCCTTTGTGGGGTCACCGTCCGCACCTGCGGTGCCAGCGCAGGGACACCCCCTTCCCCCGCCCCGCCGCTCCCGCTCACCTCCAGATCCTGCACGGAGATCTCCATGTCGGTCAGGTACAGGTAGGGGACGCCGCTGCCGCCGCGGGGCCCGGGGGGGCCGTCGCTGAGAGAGAAGATGTTGGCGAAGGGGCGGCCGCGCAGCCCCTCCTGAGCCGACAGCGTGGCCAGCGCGCCCCAGTCGCAGCTGTGGAGGACGAAGCGCGCCATGCGCGCCGCCTCCTCGGGCGGCGGGATCGCCGCGACGGCCGCAAGCAGCAGCCCCGACGCCGCGCAGAGGAGCAGCAGCCCCGCCATCCCACCTCGAGCAGCCGCGGACACGGACATCGCGGCCACGCACAGTGCCGCCACCGACTGCCGCCGAGCCCCCGCCGGGCCCGCTCGCACGGCTGCTGCCCCGCGCCGGGAGGGGCCGGCCCCCTCCGCGCCCCGCCAATGGAAGCAGCGGTGCCCACCCCGCTGCACCAATGAGGAACAACCTCGGGCGTGACGAACCAACCCGCCCGCTTCCAGCCAATGGGCTCGCGCGGGCCGCGCTCTTCAGCCAATGAGAGCCGCTGCGGGCGGGTCAATGCGCGCAGACGTTGTAAACAACCCCGACGGCGCGGCCTCGGGCGGGGGCGGAGTCACCGCTAGCCCGGCAGCCAATGAGGGCCCTGCTCTGGAGCTCCGAATCAACGGGGTGGGAAAAACCCCCAAATTACCGAATGCAGCCTGGGACCCAACACCGTCATGTCAACGAGACAATGGCACGGAGTGCCACGTCTCGCCTTTCCTTAAACACGTCCAGGGACGGTGACTACAACAGCTCCCTGAGCAGCCCAGTCCAATTTCTAATCATCCTTCCTGTGAAGAAATTCCTCCTGATGTCCAACCTGAACCACCCACCACCACTGTTTAAGACTGTCCTCTTGTCCTGTCGTTTGTTCCCTGGGAGAAGAGGCCGAACCCCACCTGGCTACAACCTCGTTTCAAGTAGTTATAGAGAGCAATAAGGTCCCCCCTGAGCCTCCTCCGTTCCAGGCTAAACAACCCCAATTCCCTCAGCTGCTCTTCACTTATGCTCCANCTCGTTTCAAGTAGTTATAGAGAGCAATAAGGTCCCCCCTGAGCCTCCTCCGTTCCAGGCTAAACAACCCCAATTCCCTCAGCTGCTCTTCACAAGCCTTATGCTCCAGACCCTTCCCCAGCTCTGTTCCCTTCTCTGGACTTGCTCCAGCACCTTAATGTCTTTCCTGAACTGAGGGGCCCAAAACTGGACACAGGATTCCAGGTGTGGCCTCATCAGTGCTGAGTACAGAGGGACAATCTGGGCCTGCTGGCCACACTACTCCCGATCCAGGCCAGGATGCCATTGGCCTCCTTGGCCACCTGGGCACACCCTGGCTCATGTCCTGCCACTCTCGACCAGCACCCCCAGGTTCTTTTCCGCTAGACAGCTTTCCACCCACTGTTCCCCACGCCTGTGGCGCTCGTGGGCACGTTGTGGCCCAAGTGTTGGTCTTGTTGAACCTCACCGCGCTGGTCTCGGCCCACAGAATTCCCTGACAATCACGTTTCTCTGGAGCGGCAGGAGCGGCTCCCCGCGTCCATCGGGGAAAAGGAAGGCGGTGGCGGTGCGCCCGTTGGCCTGCGGGGGGCGCTGGCGGGACGCGGCTCCCAGCGGCTCCCGGCGATGTCCCGATGGTGTTCCCGTGGCTCCCGGCGACTCCCGGCGGCTCCCGGCGAAGTCCCGGCGGCTCCCGGCGGTTGGACCAGAGCCAGTCCCGCAGAACGGCGCTGCCCGCCCACCCATCCTCCGGCTTGGAGCTGATCCGTTCTGCGGGGTCTGAGTGATCCGGGAAAGGCCATGGCGCAGTGCCCGGCAGCAGCCGTCCCCTGGCATTGTTCCTGCTTTGTTTGCTTGGGGAAGTCTGTCACGTCCTGGAAGTGTCCAAAAAACGCGTGGATATGGCACTTGAGGGCATGGTTTAATGGTGAACACGGGGTGCTGGGTTAACAGATGGACGTGGTGATCTTAAAGGTCTTT
The DNA here is from genome assembly GCA_013400975.1 of Atrichornis clamosus. Classification (NCBI taxonomy): domain Eukaryota; kingdom Metazoa; phylum Chordata; class Aves; order Passeriformes; family Menuridae; genus Atrichornis; species Atrichornis clamosus. Next base: position 32,768 of record WBMZ01002681.1, on the reverse strand, counting down.
CCCAACCATAACGATTCTGTGATTCTACAGTCCAAAGGGTGGCTGTGGCACCACTGGCCCCACTGTCCCTGCCCACTGCTAAATCAGTCTCAAATGCTGGTTCTGTGTCACTGCAGGTGTTCGTGGCCCAGCCTTCCCTGAGGAAAACCACATCATTTAATTACAGCAGCAGGGACTCTGTTTTGGACCACAAAGTCCATAGGATGATTACCATTAAGCAGAATTCAGGTATTACCGCTTTTCTCATCACTCTTGCACGCTGCGGGATGTCAGAATCCTTGCCTCTACAAGCTTGATTTTGTTAGGTGAACACCATTCCACCTCCACTGAAGGCCCTTCAAAGCATTATTTACCCAAATAAACACTGAGGTATACCTTATTTTATCCATCACTTTGTGCTCCGTAACCTTACAAGGATTTGTATAAAGAGATGTTTTTAACTGGGGTAATACAGATAATTCATTCAACTTATCGTAAAAGATGGTGGATTTTCATATTTCCATGTAGATCTTACCAAGTATGTCCACACTACATATACAGCAACACAGCACTGAGAAATCCAAATTAACTTGCTGTGCAACTACATCTGCCCCAGGTACCCTACAGCACCCACAGCTTATAGCAGGCCAGATGGATCATTCTGTTGGGCTGAACTCAGCAAGGAAAACACAGCACACATCCATCCCCTACTATTTATCTGCTGTCCTGTACAGGCAGAACAAGATAGTTTTTCGTCCAGTATTCCACTTGCCTGCAGAGCATGGGCAGAGATCCCAACCCCCTCTCTGGGTCACAGACACATGGAGACTTCTGCTGCTGACTTCTCCTGGAGATGCTAAGGAGAAACTGAAATTTTCATAGGAAAGGAAAAGAGAAAAAAAGGATGCTCTGAACCCCTGATGTGCAGCCACTTAACTCAGGTAGGTGGTTGAACTTTGTGGTACAGCACGAGTGATATGTCAGGGCAGAGTGCTGAGGAGACAACCAGAGGGAGGAAAGGAGTGAGTTATGAGAGAAGAGACTGCATTAAAGATTGTCTTTGTAGGATTTTACAACATGTTCAGATGAGGGGCAGGAGTGGAATGGGTTGAAGGCAAAAAGACAGGAGCCATTCTGCAGGAGTGAATAGAGTATGGAAGGGACAAAAATGGTCTAAAAGAAATGACTTCGGAAAGAAAAGGGGATGAGGAAGACAACATGCAATAAACTCAGTTTGTTAGAGTTTTTTTGACAGGTAAAACAGAGACCCTATAACTTGCTCTTTTCTCTCCCTACCAACCTGTGCACGCATACATGAAAACTGCATGTTTCTCTCTGTTTTCAAGCAGTCCTGCCCTTGGAGAGCCTGGGAAGTGGGTGTTAGCATTTATTTGATTCAGTCAAAGGGATGCGTAGAGGAGTGTGTGGGCGTGTGTGTGTGTGTGAATGGTGTTAGTGGAGAGCAGCACGGAATGACAAGGAGCAGACAGGAGGCAGTTGGTGGGGTCAGCGTAGGAAAGAACGGATACCATAGAGAGTATGTGGAAGTAACAACCTGTGCCACAGTGTGAAAAAAAGAAAGGATAGAAAGAAAAAAAGACAGTCAAAGTGAACCTCGCAGGGAATGTGGAAGACCAGTGCTCACTCCCCCTGCCACTGTTGGGACCATACAGTGGAATCTCAGGTGCCAAGAGACAACATCCGTCCAAACAAAGTCTGCCAAGTTTTCGTTGCCTCCCCCTGCCCCTCCAGCCTTGTGGCACATCTGCAGCCATCCCTGTCTGCAGCCACCAAGGGCTGCTGATGCTCAGCCAGCTCCAGCAGCCTGCAGGACTTGGGCTGATGAGTCTGGTGGGAATTCGGTGCTCAACAGAATTTATGGAAGCAAATAGCATTGATTCTCTGCTATGGAGAACAGGATTTATTAGGCTGAGTAGTCTCTGCAGTGGGCAGTGCACAGTGGCATATAGACTGTCTTGCACATGGCAGTGAACAAAGGGGGCTAGTTTTGGCCCTCTATTTCTGGGATGGGTAGTGTGGAGTGAACTTTGAGGATCAGGGTTAGGTCTTTAAGTCTTTCAGCTTGTTTTGAAATGATGAATTATCTGAAATAAATCATCAGGCCCTCTCACTTCCTCAGCTAGATCTCAGAGAAAGGAGAAGGATTCTTTCTCTTGTGGTGCAATATGTCTTGGGGCTCCCAGCATGCTTGCATAACAGGGTCAAGAAAGTATTGCTAGCCACTAGTTCTCCTTTTCAACTCATGTGCTTCATTGATTTAAGAAACAGTAAATAGACCCATAAATGGAGCCAGTTTACTTCCTCAAGGGGTTGACCAGTTCATGGAACGATCTTAATTTCAGTGTGTTTACATGGGATGGGCTTCAGGCTGTGTCTCTGGACAAGATGTATTTTAGTCAGAAAGTGGGCAAGGTCTCTATACCGTCATACCTTGTCTGCCTTTTCATGGCTGGTTTTCCCTGAGCCAGCCCTCTCTGTAGATAGCCTGGCTGTTGGACGGGCAGGGTTTCTGTTCAGACACAGTGTAGCTGTGTGCTGGTCCAGGCTTCCTGTCTAGGTCATGCAGTCTGTCCGTGAACAGAAACCTTTCTGTGTCCAGATAACACTTGAGGGCTGTGCAGTCTCGCTGCGTGCGGCGCTTGATTTCTGAGCCAGGCCCACTCTCCTCATCCAAATGACAGCCAGGGGGATTAAAGTCACTTGCCAGGGTGATTGAAGTCACCTGCCACTGCCTTTGACAGAAGAGACTGACCCGTGAGTCAGCTCTGGCAAAAGCTGCAGTACTCAGTGCTTTGAAGTGCCGATGCTGGATGCCACATGAGACCCACCATGCAAATTGTTTCTAAAAATGTTGGTTAGATACACTCCTGAGGAGATACCAGCCCTGCTGAGCAACATAGTCACTCTGCTGTTAGGAAATGGCACACAACACATACCTTTGCTGAGCATAAAAAGGTGTTGGGTGCAAAGTCTTGCAACAGACTTTGGATTTTTTGCATCACTTTGCATCACGTGCAAGGCCTCGGGAATCAGTTGGGGAGGCGCTAAGGGAGTGTTTGAGGGTTTATAACACTTTCTCAGCTGCCTCCCAGGTGAATGTCCCGTGTGTATGTGGCCTTCCCTGAGTAGGGGGTTTTACAACTCAGCCAGTTGGGAGGATGGGTGTTCTCTCCAGTAAGGGAGGATGGATGTCAGCTCCCTCTGACAAGAGGTTATACCACATACCCCAAAAACTCTCCTCCTCCCCCTTGGTTGAGGGGCAATCTGTGCAAACCTGGCCTCGGCAAATGAGTCTGTGGGCTATAGCCTCCCTCACCCCAAACCCAGCTAGAGCTGATTTTCAGGACAGCTGCTTGGTTTTGCTTTCTTATAGACAAATTTTTCTCCCTCAGCCTTGTTTATTTCTCCCTAGACCTGAGATAGTTGGACAATAGTGTAAACTTTATCCTATCTCAAGTTCCCTTAGGCAGCTTAACTCACAGTTCAAAGTTCCAGTCAGGAGGCATATTCAGGGAGGGGTGGGCCTAGGTGGTCTCAGCTTCTTCATACAGTTTTGCCATAATGGCCAAAAAGTCCTTCATAACAATGTTTAAGCCATTAACCGTAACATTTCAGTCTCTCACAGGCCCGCAAACTAGTTATGCAGTCTGGTACTGCCTACTCATTATCCCAATTTTCTTGTGCCCACTCCACCCCTGAAGGAGCGTGGTGACTATCAAATTTTTCAAGAAAGGACAACAAAGTATTTTCTTTATACTGCCCACACAGAACACACATTTTCTCCAAAGACTCTCACAGTGAGAATTCATAGCAAAGTTTCCAAAAGTTAACACTCGAAATTCCCTCAGAGGGACTACTGTGGCAAAGTTTCTAAAAGTTAACATAACCTCCTCAGAGCTGTTCCCACACTTGGGATGGCATGTGTGTAAGCAGCTGCTTCCTTTCCTGCAGTTTGCCATGGTGAGAATTTTGTCCAGATGGGTTAAAGGTCACCCAGTCCGTGTGCAGATGTGCTTGCAGTCCTGATCAATGCAGCCTGGTAGGGGCTAACTCCATCAGGATGGAAGATCCTAAGAGCAAATCCCACAATCCTCACAGCCCACTGCGCAGGCTGGGAAACCACAGTGTCTTCCAGGTTGCCAGGGATTCATATGCAAATATTCGGAGCAAGCAGGATGCCAGCTTGTGCCCTGCATCCCAGCGATGGGAGAGGAGCAGAAAGGATCCAGCCAGCAAATGCGAAAAGGCAATTTCCCTGGGATGAGAACATGCAGGAGATGGTTTTATTAATATTTCTCTTTGTCTAGCGTAGAAAAGTACAAATTGTTCAAAGCAGTGCTGGGCAAGGGAGGGAAGGCTGTCGCTGCCGCTTTAGGGGATTTGACAATCTTCAGCACAAGGGTGACTGTGGAGCTCCCCCAGGGCTGCTTTAATCCCTGCTATGAGCATTTAAAAATCCAGCCAACAACTGGGATTGAGTTAGAGGGGAGGGTGCAGAAAACCACACAAGGCAAAGCGCCCCTTCTGTCCTCATCGTTTTCAAGGCCATAATTACCTAATTATCACACGTTAATGAGGAGAACTACAGCTTCTCCCTGACCCAGTCCGTTCCTGCTCCTGGAGTCTTTCTGCTAGCTCTTTCAGCCGTATTTTATTTATCGGCTTTAGTGTGTTTTCCAGCAAGATAGAATCTCTGTCAAATGAATCGTTCCACCTGGACCTCAATTTGCTCTCCAGATGGCTCGGCCCTCTTAAGCTGCCCTGGTGTGATATATTTTCCCTGAGCTGTGCTGGGTTTTCCCTGTGTTCTGGCTCCTCCCTGGCTCGCTGTTACTGACAGCTGCATGGCTAATGCCCTGTAGCTTTTTGGCATGTCATTCAGGAGAAACAAAAGTAGATTTCTCCCCCACCTCTCCGGCAGGGAGGATAAAGGGGATGCTTTTGTGCTTCCTCAAGCGTTTCTGCAGAAGGGCTGAGCGTGCTTTGCGGGAGGGACCCGCCTCAGTGCAGAGCCCCAACGTGGATGGGAGATCTCTGAGAGGGAAGTTGAGTCTTCACGAGGTCCCACCTGGAGAGCGCAACCTGTGGGTCAGGTAATGTTGGACTTCTTAATGTTAGACTGTTTTTTTGGCTTGCAAATGAAACGAACCTAAAAGCAAGTATTTGCTGCTGTGTGGTACTTGGATGGGGAGGGTGACCCAGGGAGGAACGTGCACGGGTGAGGGCAGTGGGGCAAATGCACTCTGCTTTGGAGCTGGCATCGTTTCTCCCTATCTGTGGATAAACAGGAGAGATCTGATCTGAGGAATGGCATTTGGATTAATTGGGGAGGGAGAGTGGTGTCTTTCTGTAAGGAGGTCAGCCTGAGCAGTTTCTTCCTAGTACTGAGCTATGTGCATCCCTGATAGCTTGGAAGTGCATGTGGATCAGGGAGAAAAGTGGGAATATAGATACATTTTTCTTACTTGGCTGGAGTGTGGAGAGTGCCGTGCTTTTTGCAAAGGCATCTCCTAGGGAGCTGCCTTTGTTGGAGCTTCTCTAAATCACTTTGAACTGACCAGCTGCTGTCCCCTTCTGTACGCACCCATTGGGATGTTTGGGGTGTTTAGAGCCTTCACCCGTTTTAGGTATTTAGTTAGGGCTTTTCATGCTATTTTACTGTCCTTTAGGTCTCTGTAGCTTCCTGGTGGCATAGGCAAAGGTGTTTTCCCCACTGCTGGTGGATTCTGGAGGCAAAAAGGTCACAGGATAGTGGGGTGAAGATCCTCAGGACTAGATTTGGTTGTCCTACTGTTACCAAAAATCAGTAAAAATAAAAAAACTCTATAACAATAAAAAAGCAGGCATTCTTTAGTTGACTGGATGCACAAGGGAATATCTCCTCCAAAAATAGTGCATGCTGAGTACAGAAAAAGCTCCTGTCTAGATGCTATATTTTATATACATATTAATTGAATTTCCTGGAATAAACATACATATATATTATAAGTTCCCCATAATCATTAACATATTTTCCCTCCCCTCTACACATGTGGTTTTTTTCTGGGGATCTCTTTGGTGGTCCCTGGTGGTCAATGACCCCAAAGTCATACCTAACCACCTGGTGAACTGGTAAAAGTTGGTGCAACAGAGGTGGTTGCTTTCCAGGTCTTCTTCCTGGAATAAGCATTGTGCGGTTCCATGGACCAGTGGTTTTTGAAGAATGATCATTGTATTAGCCCAAAATGATTTTTCATCTGGCAAAATTTTCCTCTTCCCTTTGAGGCTTGTGAAGCTTGTCTTCACTTTAAGCCTTCATAAGCCTCATTTTGCTTTTTTACTAACATCATATAAATTCCTTGCGTTGCTTTAGCAATCATGCTTTTAATACAGCTTAAAGCAAGTATCCTAATGACAATCCTAATTCTTACTATGACTACAATTATATTTTATAAAATTGAGGCCAACCAACCAGTCAGAGAAAATCCACGTCCTTTAAATATTTTATTCAACCAATTTACTTTCTAATCCTGCCCTTAATTCTCTGCTAGATGCAGCAACCTGTTTTATCCGATCATCCAATTCAGCAGTCACATTTGGAATGTGCACACAAAAAATATTGTTGTTTAAATTCAAGTATCCACATACTCCATGTTCGTGTAACAGCATGGTCTAAGGACAATCTCTTTTGTAAGGTCATTTTATTCGTAGCTTGCAACTGCTCATTTATTTCAGAGAACCCCAACTGAGTTGCATTTGCTAAAGTTTCCATTTGTAGACTCAAATTGTTTATGGCTAGTCTGTTCCTAAAGTAGATATTTGAGGAGTAAAGATGGATTCTAAAATTCATCCCACTATGGTTCCCATACTGGGGTGTTTCCAAGTTTCATCATGTTTAACTTTTCTCCATAGTTGGCTTCCCAATGGTGACTCCTTCCACAGGGGACATAACGTTAATACTCTCAGTGTCCATTGTACCCTTGATTCTCCTAAAGGTAAATGTGTGGTTCAAATTCCACAACTGCCTACCCACCCTGTGGGTCCTTATGATTTTGCCATGTCCTGGTGACAGTCTATATCTCTCCAAGTGTCATTGTTTGTTAGGTGAGATCAGGTGTCATTAAGAAAGGCAGAATAATTCCTACAAACACATCTCAGCCTTAGAGTCTGGACCACAGTCATGAGCCACTGTACCTCAGGATTCCTACTAGTACCAGTGTATATTTGAGTGCAGTTCCACTTTTCCTTTGTCCTTGGATCCTTTTGCCTTGACCTTATTAAATCAGGATATTTTATATCTACCTGTAGGGGGACCCCTGGGAGGCCTGGACTCCCTTCTCAATCTAGACCCCACTGAACTAGCTGGGTATATTTCCATTGTCCTGTTTGAGTCTGGTATTTGACATCCCCAAGGGGCATTAATGCAATCTGTTGGACAATAAATATTTCCTGATGTTGTTTCCAGAACTGTTTTTGAAATATTACAACTCTCAACAGTATTGTTCTTATGTGTCCATTGTAAGGAATATTCTCCTTCAATCCCTGTTCAATTGGCATGGGTGCTATTTCCTTCCCATGTGTGTTCCCATATTTTTGTCAAATTGCTGGCTAAAGCTCTCCATGGAATGGGATTGGCACTCAAGCTGTTATAGAAGTTACATTGTGTAATCTGTCAAAATCTTGTGCTAACTTTAAAACCACATTCCCTTTCCCAAATGTTTATAACATAGTTCCTATTATTACTATAAATACGCAATTATTAATCTTCATCTAGATCCAGTAAATAGTATCCCCTTAGAAAAATATATTCTATACCTAAAATAATCAGTAAGACTTATGTCTCTAGGCAGAAAAACAGCAGTACCAATTCCCCACAAGAACTAAAAGAGAAGAAAACCCTCCACGATGTTAGTAAGTTTTGTTTCTGCTGTGTTTAATGTCTGTTGCTGGTTTTATCCACGTGATGAGCCCAAGATTCAGTTCCTACTACCTTGAGTGCAGTGTAGGTTACCAGGAGGACTTGGAAAGGTCCTTTCCACTCTTCCTTCAAGGGTTCAGATTTCCGAGTCTTTACATATACAAAATCCTCAGGTTGGTACAGATGAACTGTACAAGGTGCATCCAAAGCAACTGGTCCCATTAGGGTAATAAACCGATGGAGTCTAGCAAGAGTTTTTCCCAAAGAAAAGAAATATAGATTTAAATCTGTTTCTCCCTTTAAACATATTTCTCCTGGAATTCAGGGTGTTTGATGTGGCTGTCTATACATCAGTTCATAGGGACATACTTTTGTTTTTGAACCCGGCTGAATTTTGACTTGCAAAAGAGCCAGAGGAAGGGCCTGTGGCCATTTTGAAGAGGTTTCTTGGCACGTTTTACTAATTTGTAATTTTAAAGTCTGATTCATCTTTTCACTTTCCTGCTCAACTGTGGTTGCCAAGGGGTGTTTAAGTCCCATTTTATATCCGGGGTTTTGCTCAGCTGTTGTATCACATCTGCTATACAATGTGGGCTTCTATCTGAAGACATCCCAAGTGGCACTCCAAATATCAGTATGATTTCATTAAGAATAATTTCTACCACTTCTCTGGCTTTATTAATGCAACAGGGAAAGGCCTCTGGCCATCTGCAAAATGTATATTCCAATACCAAAAGATACGTATACCCGTTTTGTCTGGGTAGTTCAGAGAAATCTATTTGCCAATAATCTTCAGGTAAATTTCTCCATTTAAGTGTTCCAGAAGGTGGCCTTTTCCTGACCAATCTGGCCTGGAACACTTCCAGGGATGGGGCAGCCACAGCTTGTCTGGGCAACCTGTGCCAGGGCCTCAGCACCCTCACAGCCAAGAATTTCTTCCCAGTATCCCATCTAACCCTGTGCTCTGGCAGTGGGAAGCCATTCCCCCTTGTCTTGTCATTCTAGGCTCTTGACAAAAGTCTTGTCAAATGGAGCAGCACCAAACTGTTAGTGGATCTGTGATGGTCAAGGCAATATTTGAGAGTTTGGGGTCTTTGATTCACTCATTGTCAGATGTTGGACTTGATGATCTTAAAGGTCTTCTCCAACCTACATGATTCTATGATTCTCTACTTGTCATTATTTCAATGCCATGATTCTCCTCTGCTTTTCAGACTCCTCCCTAACTCTTTACAGGTGACACAGCTACCTTCCCCTGACTTGAACAGGGATCACCCTTTGGGATGTGTAGCTCTTTGCAGCCTCCAGGCTGGGTACACAACTGTCGCTCCCCTACAGGGATGGGTCCTGCTCTTCATGCTATCAGTGTGAGCTGTGAACTGTTAGAGCTTGAATGAGAGAAATCTGTTGTGCTTCACTGAAACCACTTCGTGAAGTCCTTTAGCAAAGATTTAAAATACCTGGAGAACAAATCTAGCAGGAAGGTATGTCAGATGTCAGCATCTTCCTTGATTTCAGGCAGGTCATGTCATGGTTACCTTTGGCAAATCTCAGTCTCACAGCTTTATATCTGGGTTTTTGCCTGGGGACACAAGATGGATCCAAAAAGTCAAAATACTGCATTGCTCTCAGCTGGGCTGTACAGTGGAGCACTGGTACTTGAGAGGATAGGGAAATCACTTAATAGGAGAAAGGACATCAGAAAGAAAGGAAAGGGTGTTGAGGTGGTAGTACAGCATAGGTTGGGCAAGGCAACTGCCTTAGAAGAAACATCTCCTAAAAGCAGTTTGCCTACTAAGATGGGGTTGGATTAGGAATATCCTAGTGCCCATTGCTGTGGGTTGGAGGAAGCGTTGCATATGGATGAAGGGGCAGAATCTGACTATATTTTGGCTGGATTCTGTACTTCCTCATGGCACTGAGGAAGATGCAGAAGCCATGATGTTGTTGAACATTGCAGCCAGATATTTTAATAGTGTGCTGTTCTCTTGTCTCCTGCACCGCTTCCCAATAAGGATGCATCAAATGATGAAAGAAGAATCAAGTTTCGGGACAAGAAGCCTGGAAAATGTGACACGGGACCCAGGCAAAGAAAAGCTGCACATGAAGCTCTGCAGTGGGTCCTGCCATGCTGAGCAAATCCTCCAGACACTGAACTCCTACCGTCAGAGTGGCATCTTCACAGACGTGGTGCTTTTAATTGATGGACAAGAATTCCCATGTCACCGTGTGACCTTGTCAGCCAACAGCACCTATTTTCGTGCCATGTTTGGTGGCAATCTCAAGGAAGGCCACCAGGATATCATTAATATCCAGAAGATATCTGCTTCCACTATGTCTCTCCTTCTAGATTATATGTATGGAGGGAACATCATCATTCAGGAGGACAATGTTGAAGGTATCTTGGAACTGTCTGACTTGCTGCAGATTTCCAAGCTGAGAGATGCTTGTGTCACCTTCCTCGAAGGCCAGCTTCACCCGTGCAACTGTTTGGGCATCATGAAGTTTGCCAATTCATTCTCCATTGAATCTCTGACTGAAAAGAGCAAGAGGTTCATGCTGGAGTGTTTTGTGGAGGTGTCGTGTCACGAAGAGTTCCTGGAGATGGACGTGAAGGAGCTGGTTGAATATCTGTCTGATGAGCAGCTGGTGGTCCCCAATGAGGAAGTGGTCTTTGAAGCAGTCATGCGCTGGGTACGGCATGACGTACCTGCCAGGAAGGTAGCCTTGAAGGACCTCCTCGAGCACGTACGTCTGCCCTTGCTCAACCCCACCTACTTCCTGGAGAAGGTGGAAATGGACATACTCATCCAGGACTCAAAGGAATGCATTCCTCTACTGCATGAGGCCCGCAAGTACTACATCCTTGGGAATGAGGTCAGCTCTTTGCGAACAAGACCCAGAAGGTAAAACGAAGCACTGTCTTCCATTGACTGGCATGGACTAAGCTGATGAATCTTGCAGTTTGAGGGGAGTTCTTGGGTTGTTTTGGGTTTTTTTTCTTTTCCCTCCTCACTTTTGCCCTCTCTGTTCCCAAAACGAAGGCATTGGAGATGTTTCCCTGGCTTAAAGGATTCCTGTGAAATTTATACTAATGCGAGTGAAGCTTTTTTTTTTCATTGTGCTCTAATCATGCTAGGTGTGCAATGATCCCATCCAAAGAGGTGTCCAGACCATCACCAAGAAGGAATGTTTTAGGTCTTCATTTCTATCTGCTTACCCCAAAGGGTAGAGAACTGAGTTGAGATCTGTTTTCCATTCCCAGCTCTGGCACTGGTCTTCTCTCATTTCACCTCTTTTGGTTTCTCCCCCACCTTTTCCAGACTGTTAACTGGAAGGCTTAGATCAATCTCAGTCCTCCCAGCCATCAGCATGGTGTCTGGCTCAAAGGCATTGCTGCAGAGTCAGGAATTAGTATCCAGGGAGGAAAAAAGCAGTTACTGCCTAGGTAGCCACCTAGGCATCTTCAAACTATTATCTTTTTCTCTTTTTAAAATTTTTCCATTGATTTATTTATGAATGAGAAGAAGGTAAAGAGATGCTGGCTCAGGCAGCTGCCTGTGTAAAGTGCAGGAGACAAAAAGTGATTTCTAGGGTTTGGGCATATGTAGGAATCTGTATGTTTTTGCAGCTGTGAGGTTTGGATCTGACCAGATGTTTTAAGCCTCTGCTATTTCATTGTGGTGCCATGGGTCCCTTAGGACGTGGTGGGAGTGCTGATGGACACTCCTGCTCTGGGGTGGATCACCGTCTCAAACCCAGCTGTGTCTCTAAGGCTTCCATGCTTCTCCAAAGGACACTCATGGCCATGGGGCTGCAGAAACAGGTTCTTGTGCTCTCCTGCTCTCCAGCCCAAGGAGTGCAAGTCTCTTTACTGCTCCTGGAGCATCCTGGGCAGAAGGATGGAGTTCACACCAGTGCACCTCAGAAGCCCCAACCTGGCATTTAGGGCACGTCTCTGTCAGGTGGAAGATATGGTCTGGGACCTGTTCTCTGTGCTAATTGCCAAGAGAGGGTCTGGGGTGACCTCCTCAGGGATGCAAACAGCTAAAATTCACCATGGATCAATCCCAATCCCCAGCATCCACATTTTACCTTCCTCCTTTTACAGCTTTGGTCTTCAAAGAATTGCTTCAGCCTGCACAAAGCATGGAAAAGCTGAGGATTGGACCAAGCATTTCAAATCCTCTTTCATTTTCCTCCTTCTTCTTCCCTCTCCTCTTGCAGACATCTTCCTCTCTCACCACCTTCTACTTGGCAGGATTTTCCTTCCCCTGCTCTGTGTCTCATCTGGTTGCTGCTATGAGGGCTGGAAAGAGAGAGAGAGATTTCCTGAAAACACTTCTTTCTCCAGACAGAAAGCTTGCCATGGGCAGGCTGCCAGGAATGGCTTTCCACACTCATGGCTGTGCCTTAAGCATTATTAGGTTTGATTGTTCTGCAAGTGAGAGGATGAGTGGCAGGAGGCAACCTCACTACGGACTTTGAAAGGTCTGATTTCCTTTCTCTATGCAATTTGGACCTTTTTCCACCCAAACTGGGAGGTGCCTTTGTTCTGATGGTGCAGACAAAAGGTAAGGTATACGGGTGAAATGATTTGCCCAGAAAATCATTAGTTGATGCAGGAAAGCACCTTGTACTATGTACAGGACTGTGCTGCTGATGTCCTAAATAGGAGGGGAGGGATGACAGAAAGCAGTAGCGTAGCCCAGGGACTTACCCATGCCTTTTATGGCCTAGGTTCATGGAGCTGGCAGAAGTCATCGTTGTCATTGGGGGCTGTGACAAGAAAGGCCTTCTGAAGCTGCCCTTCACGGACCTGTACCACCCAAAAAGCAGGCAGTGGACATCCCTCTCCAGCGTGCCTGGCTACACCAAGTCAGAGTTTGCTGCCTGCACACTAAAGAATGATGTGTACATATCAGGTGAGAGACCTTGGAGTAGACGGTCCTTTCCTAGTGACAGAGAACAGCACAAACTCTGCTTGGACAGACACTCCTTGGGTCTATTCACCAGGAATCCTTCACATGCATCTCAGCTTTGGAGCAAAGTCACTTCTTGGTGGTTATCCTTAGGTGGTTTTGATTTTGCTGCCCCAAGGAATAATTTCACTTTTGAGGGGAAGAATGGCAATATTAAAAAAACCTTTCCCTCCTGTTTGGCCTCTATCAAAAGTGTCCAGCAGTGGAATGGGCTTGTTTTGGTGTGTGCTGTCAGCGTTTCCTAAAACATCAGTCTCTGCCTGCCCTCTGTTGAAATAGAATGCCTTTCAGATGAGTTCTACGTAAGGATGAAGAAGTGTAATAAGTGCCTTGAATTCAGATGAGTTCTACGTAAGGATGAAGAAGTGTAATAAGTGCCTTGAATTCCAGAGGGTATCTCCCTTAGGAAGCTGAGTTTACATGGCCATAACCTGATGAGCGTATTCTGTCCTAAGCTGTTTCATTGCACAGAATTATGCAATTCTGTGGTGTAGTGAGGTCATGGGGCTATCCTTGGGATCACACCAGCCCTCCATCTCTCTCTTTTTCAGGAGGACACATCAGCAGCAATGATGTTTGGGTGCTGAGCTCCCAACTGAAAATCTGGATCAAGGTGGCTTGTCTGCAGAAAGGGCGATGGAGGCACAAAATGGCAACACTTCAGGGCAAGGTGAGCAATGGCCTGAATTTTGGAAGGAGCCACATGGAGCATTGTCCTCTCCTTTTCCTGCTGTCCAGTACAAAGAGAAGCTGTCAGCATGTTTGCATTCTGGGCTATTATGAGGGTGGTGAGGCCCTGGCACAGGTTGCCCAGAGAAGCTGTGGCTGCCCCATCCCTGGAAGTGTCCAAGGCCAGGTTGGATGGGGCTTGGAGCAACCTGGGATAGTGGAAGGTGTCCCTGCCCATGGGAGGGGGGTGGAACTGGCTGACCTTGAATGTCCCTTCCAACCCAAACCATTCAGTGATTCTATGATACATTTAGGGATGGTTTTGATGGGAGAACAACTAGCACATAACCAAGACAACTTTGTTTCAGTTGGGTTTGTAGAATTAGACACAAATGAAGTTGTATCAGTAAGATCTGCTATGGGGTGGCAGGACTTCTGCAGACAGCTGTATTAAGTCTTTGAGTGAAAGCTGTACAGTGTGGGGTGTTTCATAGAATCATAGAATGGTTTGGATTGGGAGGGACCTTTAAAGGTTCTCTAGTCCAACCCCAAGGATGTTGTTCTGACCAAGTCCTACCCTCCCATAACATATGCTGTGACAGCATAGCCCATCAGGGTGAGTACAGGAGTTTCTAATCTGCTTGCCATGCTCCTTTTGTGGCAGGTCTACGCTGTGGGAGGCTTTGATGGTTTTTATCGCCTGTCCAGCGTGGAGTGCTACGACACCTTCTCTAACAGCTGGTCAACCTTGGCCCCGCTGCCTCAAGCCGTGAGCTCAGCAGCTGTGGTTTCCTGCCTCAACAAGCTCTATGTGCTGGGTGGTGCTGTGGATGACACCTCTAACACAGACAAGGTATTGCTGGGGTGTCAAGAATGGACAGGGACTATAAAAACAAGGTTTGACAGGGAACATGGAGGGAAATGGGCTTGTCCTTAAGCAACAAGGGTTTTTTTTTTTTTATTTTTAAGACTAATGAAGTCTCTCTTGTAAAAAGATGAGAAGTCAGGCATTTAAATGGAAACCAGTGAGACTTAGAGACCAGAGAGGGAAGGTGTCACAAGTTGACAGTACATTAGGCATGCTTTCTGCCTGTTCTGCTCTGAAGCCTGGTCAGCCCTGAGATGTCATGGGAAAAAAACCTCCCACGCTGTGGGCGTTCACGTCAGGCAAGCAGCGACAGAAGCAACTCCCTGGAGGAGTCATCTGCAAGGCAGATAAGATGCTTCTGGTCTCTTGAGCTGCAGGAAGAGCCATCAGTGCTCCATCTCTGAATGCTGTCTAGGTCAAGGACAGCCAGCCTGAGGCATGAAGTTTGTCTGGGAGACTTGAATGAACAAGGCAATGCTAGATCCCCTCATCTCTTTGCTCGCTGCACTGGTCTCTGGGTGTTGAAGCTCCAATCCATGTTTCTCTTCCCATGCACTTCTATTTCTAGGGAATAGTGACTTCATCCAAGCAGGAAGATGTGGTAAATTCATATTCCCATAGCTGTGTTTCTCCTCCCAGGTCCAGTGTTATGATCCAGAGGATGACAAGTGGATGCTTTTGTCTCCCACCCCTTTTTACCAGCGGTGCATTAGTGCTGTCTGCTTGGACAACATCATATATGTTGTGGGTGGACTCCTCAGTAAAATCTTCAGTTATGATCCAAGAGAAGACAGCTGGCGAGAAGTGGCCACCCTCCCTGGGCCTCTGGTAAGGAAGAGGTTTAAGAAAAGTTTCTGACCTCTCTGAGTTTCTTACCTCTTTCTAGAATAGCAGCTATCTGTACTTTGCTGAGATTGAAAGCAAGGAAAGAACATTGTAGGTTTAGTTCTAAGCGTGTGGATGTGACCTCTGCAGAGCAAATCAAATATATGTCCAACACGGCTTGGAGGATGTCTCTCCCATAGCAAACCCAAGTTTTCTTGGTGAAGCTGTGTTTTCACTAGCTATTAATGCTGGAGGAGTGGGTCTGTAGGGTGAAACCATTGGTGTTGAGGACCCGTTCTCCACATTATGTGTTTCAGTGTGAGGAATATACTAGCCTGGTCTGGTCTGTGGTGGTGGCTATGTATCTTGGTTTTGCCATCCATGGTTTTGCGCTCCAAAGCTGTGCTGCAGTGTGAGCTGTGGCACAGTGAGGAGGAATGATGGGACACAGATTGTCATGATCTGAATTTAAATGCCCATGAAGGCTCCCTTGCCTCCTTTCCCAGGGAGGTGCTGGCTGGCTCCCTGTGCCTTTGGTGTGCTTGTGAGTCTCAGCTGTGCCTGGAGGACTCCCAGAAACAGCAACAGTCCCATCACTGGCTTGAGGCATTTCAAGTGCCTAAACCCTTACTGAAACAGTAAGATTGCAGCATGCCAAGAGCCAGACATGACTTATCCTACCTTCTTTCCTTCTCTTCTTGTGAACAAATGAGAGTTAGGCCCATTGCAATGACTCAGTCTCAAGCTGTGCCAGGGGAAGTTTAGATTAGACATCAGAAAGAAGTTCTTCACTGAAAGAGTGATTGGGCACTAGAATCGTCTGCCCAGGGAGGTGGTGGAGTCACCGTCCCTGGACGTGTTCAAAACCAGACTGGATGTGGTACTCAGTGACATGATTTAGTTGATGGGGAGGTGTTAGGTCATAGGTTGGACTCGATGACCTCAGAGGTCTTTTCCAGTCTGGTTAATTCTGTGATTCTGTGACTCAACTCCCTGTTCAGCCCCATTGCCTAAAGCTGGAAGCTTACTCCTCGTCTCCTGGGCTTTCCTTCTGCTTTCCAGGAAAGCTGCGGCCTGACGGTGTGCGGAGGGAAGATTTACATCCTGGGTGGCCGAGATGAGAATGGGGAAGGCACAGACAAAGCGTTCACTTTCGACCCAGTAACGGGGATGGTGGAGCAGCAGCCGCCACTGCAGCGCTGTACCAGTTACCACGGCTGCGTGACCATCCTACAGCACATGAAGAGATGACCATGGGGCTCCAACTGCAGCCCCCTCCCACCCAGAGCCACCCCTTGAGCCACCCAGCACATGGACAGACATCTCACCTTTGTGCGAGGAAGGGCAATACGAGCCACTGAAGAAGAGGTGATCTAGCCAGCCCCTGTGTAGCCTCTGGTTGGTTTTTCCTGGCCTCACGATGCCAATGGCTTTGATGATGATTTAGGTGAGAGGATTAAAGGGTCCTGGGCTGTGTGAAGCTGTATTGCAGACCTTGCTACCGTAGGATTCAAGTATCCTTGCAGCCCCTGGAAGTGCTGAATTTGACCTTTACTTGGGTTTTCCTGGCTGTATATTACAGTCTTCTACTATGCTGGCAACAGAGTTTTGCTGTCCTGGAAGGACATGGATTTGCTGCTTTTTTATTCCCTAAACAGTTACCATAATAATTACAGTTCCAGGATCCAATTCTTTAGCTAAAGGCTATCAGGTATTTGTGCATTTAGCTCTGTAGAACTCTGTGCTAAACTACAGTGCTAACCTAAATGTTCATTAACGTCCATGAGCAGTTAATCCCATTATTGTGGAGGGTTGAATTTTGGACTTCAGTGTTAATATCCCAAGAAAATTGCCCCGCTAAATCCCAAAAGCCTGGTTAAATAGTCCCAGCTCTGACTCTGTTCTGCATGGGCTGTATGAGGGTTTTCCCCCAAAGCACAGGGTGCTGTCTCTTTTGCTAAATGTTTTATGGTTGGACTGCTCTCTCTCTGTCATTGAGTAGACAAGTGAATCACATAGCCAAGAGTTCCTTCTTCAGAGAGCAGAAGGGGAATATTAATGTGTAGGAATGAAGCATGAAAACTTGAAGCCACAGAACCACATCTGTCTTATTTTGGCTCTGGAGTATACAGTAAATATTAAAATAAACTCAATATTTAACAGATTTGTTTATCTGGGAGTCTGAATGAGCAGCTCATTTGGAGGGCAAACATTCAGTTACACAGACTGCACTGCTCCCAGCCAGTTGGTCTTGGGTATATAAATAATTTGATTTGGTAGAATAAACATAGCTTTTGGTGTTGGTGTCTTTAGTCCATGTCTGGATCTGGTAATTTCTGGTGGCTCCATGTAAATCTTCATATTGTTCAATTAGGGACTTAATTACTGCCAAATGTAGAGTGGAGTCTCTTAAAAACTCCCATAACTTGAACTGTACGGGGTGCCCTCCTCCACAGCAGGCTGCTGGCTGGCTGCTGTGCTCTTTGCACCTTCCTTTCCTCATCCCAATGATGGCTTCTTCCTGAAGTCACAGAAATTCCTATGTCTGCTGGTCCAGATATTCCCCTTTTCAGGGCCTTTTAATTGTCTTAAACCTCTGCATTCTGCCTGCTTCCCCCATATAGCTGTTTCTAACGTGCTCCTCATTAGTATTTCTGCTTTCCATCAACTCTGAGGAGTTCATCTCTTCTCTGATGGTATCAGACTGACCTGTGAAATGCAGCAAAAAGAAGCCCCTGCTGAAGAACCAAAATTGCCTGTAAGTAGGACATGCTAATCTCTTCCCTAGAGGAAATGTGCTTTTTCACTGCCCAAGTGATGAGCAAGATGCTTCATCGCTTGAAATGTACCCTATGCTCCTCACAGTCACATCTGGAAAGTTTCAGGGCTATCATGGCCATTTTGTTAATCAGGGTGAACTACTTGGATGTTCTCAGCCTCAAATTCTCCTTAAGGCCTGTGTTTGTGGGTGAGCCTTTTTATCAGACCATGAGCAGCACAATGTGTTCTTTAAGCAATAGAATCAGAATTGTTAAGGTTGGAAAAGGCCTTTGAGATCACAAAGTGCAGCCGTCAACCCAGCACCACTACCATGTTCATCATTAAACCACATCTTCAAATGCCATGTGCACGTGTTTTTTGAACACCTCCAGGGATAGTGACTCTACCACTTCCCTGGGCAGTCTGTTCCAATACTTTACAACCCTCTCCATGTAATTTTATTTTTCCTATTGTCTAATCTAAACCTCCCCTGGCACAACTTGAGGACATTTCCTCAAGGATTCCTTGATGAAGATTCCTCAAGGAAGATTTCCTCAAAGGAGATTCCACGCTGATATAGGTTATTCCCAAGAGGAAAGAAAAGGAAAGTCGTGCTGGTAAAAGACAATTTTAATTGCAATCGCATTGCATTGCACACTTGGGTCTTAAATGGCAATGCAGATCTCAGGACAGACTGGCCTCTTCCCTTCTGTTTGTTAAGTTGCCACAAAAGGGAACATGAGTACATCAACCCATTCTGTGACAGTCTTCAGGCCCAGAGAGCCTTCTATCCTCCTGTAGCCTGGTTGCCTGAGGATCACAAATCACATTTGGGGGCACCATTGAGGAGGTCTAGCCCCAGTTTTGCTTCTCTTCCTGTTCCCCTGTGCGTTAAGCAATTCACCACTTTGGGTACCCCTTCCAAGAGTGAGGCTTGGGACCCAGTATCTCCACCTCACTCCATGACTCATATGGCCAAGGAGGTTCTAAATTTTCAGTCCCGTGAGCATGTCTGTCCTCTAGACCTGCACTTTCGGAAACACTGCTGGTGTTTCAAGGGAATGAGCCTGCCCAGAGCGGGCAAGGGCATGCACTGAGCAAAGTCTGATCTGCTGAAAATGGTGAGCATTGTAAGGAACTAGGCCTTATAAAAGGGATGGTATTCATGACAAAGGTAAGTCTGAGAGACATGGAATGGGGCTGGGAACACAGACATGGCTTGTTCAGCTGCTGACCATCTTTGTGCTCTTACTCTTGGAAAGAGGCCAGTAATGTATTTGGACATTGAAAGTGAAAAGGAAAAGTTTTTCAACTTCTCTTTCCACAGTCTTTCCTGATTTTCCTCATGCCTTCTGGGAGTGTATTGCTGTACTTCACATCTTATTCCTGTAAAAGTACGCACACTCAAAAGGGTGGAAGATATCCTTGTCAGCTTCCCCGTGTGCTTTTGACATGTGTGGTGTGCTACAGTAGGTGTAAGACAGTGGTGGAAGTTGTGGCATATATATCAAAATGTTTGCCTTGCTCTTCGTCCTGCTATTCATTGTACCACTGAATCATGTTTCTATTTTGTAGGGGCTGTAGGCATGCAAGGGAGGGTTACATAAGGAATTCAGCTTGGTTTTATTTAGAAATAAATATTCACCTTGACTCCTAACTGCTTTTGCTGCAGGGATTTCATTTGTGCATATCTCTTCATGGTATTCCAAAAGTATATTGTTGATGAAGCATCAGAGGAGCTTTGGGAACACCATCCTTGAGGTGTCCCAGCCTTTGTCTGGGATACCTAAGTTCTCAATCTGAACAAACAGGAAATTCAAGGTATTGCCTTTTGTCTGCAGGGAATATTTAACTATGGAGTCACAGGCAAGTCAGTGTAGAGAAGGTGCTTTGATAATTCAAATTCAGCTGAAGGATAGGGAAACTTTCACTTGTGTTTTGGCATGATAGAGAAAATGAAAAACTATTTGTCTTAGCTGTTTCTTGCTCTGCCTTGGTGTGGCAGGAGAGCACAATGCTTAAAACTGCCTGTCACCATAATCTGCTTCAGTTCCTGAGATGGCTATTCTCAGACTACATGTGAAGTACCTCCTTGCTGTGCTTACAGTAACACCCAGACTTGCCATGAGAGCTCTGCATAGCAAAAGATGTAGAAGAAAGTAGTGACCATTTGCAAAGCATGTGCGGTAGTTTCAGTTTTATGTATTTAAGCTCTGAAAAACAAAATAAATTACTTTTTCTTTGCACTCCAAAACAGCGACTGTCAATCACTTCCAAGTAGTACTGAAACCATTCCTTACTCCCCCACCCCGTTGGTTTTCCTGCTGTCTGTCTCAGCGACTGTGTTATTTTGGTTATGTTTGAATTTTGGATGAGAGCCAGAGGGAAGAAAAAGCTTTTTGTGAACAAATTACATGGATGGTGTAGACAGCAAGATCTTCAGGGATTGATAACATTCATCCATGACACACAAAGTAGAAGAATTATGAATAACCTGGAAGACAGGGTTGATGTGGAAAGCAAGTTGAATTGCTTGTAGTAAACAAGTCAAAAATTGCCTTTTTCGTCCTTTAAGGTGAATGAGACATGATGCAACTTGTTGATCAAGGCCAGGTTGGATGGGGCTTGGAGCAACTTGGTCTGGTGGAAGGTGTCCCTGCCCATGGCAGGGAGGTGGAACAAGATGAGTTTTAAGGTCCCTTCCACCCCAAACCCTTCTGGGATCCAATGATCCTCTGAACCTTGCTCTTTCTGGGCAAGAAAAAAATGCCACCCAGAGCTAGAGAAGGGTCCCAAGGAGCAGCATCGCAGTTCAAATATTTTCCAGTGTGACACTGTTAGCAGAGACGGGATTCTGGGATGTGTGAGCAGGTGGATGGCACAGATAGATGCACTTGGTCACTGCTGTCATGGCAGTGGAGAAGGGACTGTGGGAGTAGATGCACTTGGTGGATTAGGTGAAAATCTTGAGGAGCAGACTAGAGCCATGAAAATTATTCAGGAGTGGGATACAGATTGCACTGTCTGTGATATTTAGCCGAAAGAAGGTACAGACACCAAGCCTTGTCATAAAAGTACCTTCACCTATATGAAGATCAAGTCATGGAAATCTAAATGAGGGTTTATGCACCTGAGCTGAGGTTCATAACTTTCACTTTCAACACTCAGAAAGTCCAGTGTACTCCTCCAAGATAGAAACTGGAGCCTCCTTAAAAGTCACTAGGGAAAAGGAGCCCCTCTAAAGAGTGAATCGTGGAATCATGGGTTTGGGTTGGAAGGGACCTTAAAGATCATTCAATGGGCAGGGACACCTTCCACTAGACCAAGTTGCTCCGAGCCCTGTCCAACCTGGCCTTGAACACTTCCAGGGATGGGGCAGCCACAGCTTCTCTGGGCAACCTGTGCCAGGGCCTCCCCACCCTCACAGGGAAGGAT
Source organism: Atrichornis clamosus (assembly GCA_013400975.1). Taxonomy (NCBI): domain Eukaryota; kingdom Metazoa; phylum Chordata; class Aves; order Passeriformes; family Menuridae; genus Atrichornis; species Atrichornis clamosus. The sequence continues at coordinate 11,332 of WBMZ01002681.1, read as the reverse complement.
TTCTTCCCAAAATCCAATCTAACCCTGCCCTTTGTCACTTTAAAGCCATTCCCCCTAGTCCTGTCACTTTCTGCCCAAATAGAAAGTCTCTCTCCAGCTCTCTTGGAGCCCCTTTAGGCACTGGAAGGAGCTCTAAGATCTTTCCACATGCTTTTCTTCTCCAGGCTGAACAACCCCATTTCTCTCAGACTGTCTCTATAAAACAGGCGCCTACTCCTGTTCTGTCTTTCCTGAGCACTTCAGACTTGATGCATGTGCTGTCTATAATGAATCCAGCTTATTTGTTTGTATGATAATTATTTTTTTTTTGGCCCATAGCTGAAAAAATCCCACCTCCCAGGCAGGAATGTGGTAGTACATCATTGTGTTCCATCCCCTGGGAATGCTGGAGCTTTCTTTACATTTAGCTGTCCAGCTGGCAGGAGATGATAGGGCAGGAGGGCCGTGTACAGGGCTGCAAGTCCCAGCTGAAAGGATGAGCTAGTGCTGATTAATTCAGATTAAGGGTCATAATAGCCAGCTGGGAACTGGTGGGCAGAGATAATAGCAGGTTCACTGGCTGTCTCTCTAGGCTTAAATATACCCAGAAGAAAGAAGGGGAGATTTATCTGTGTCAGATTTATTGCAAGGTTGATGTGACCGGAATTATTTCTTATTTAATGCACATAATGGTAAGACCAGCAGGGTCATTGGGACCTGGGTTCAAATTCTCACTTCACGTGGAATTCTTATTCCACATGTGCACCAGTTTGTAGTGATAAGGATTGAATGCTGCATACACACACTGCAGCTCTTAGTGTGTGCAAGTGCTAAGACTCACGGGAATGGCATGAGGCCGTGTCAGGGAAAGTTTAGGTTGGTTATTAGGAAAAGGCTCTTTCCCCAGAGGGTGCTTGGGCACTGAACAGCCTCCCCAGAGCAGTGGCCATGACCCAAGGCTGACAGAGCACAAGGAGCATTTGGACAACACTCTCAGGGTCAGGGTGGGATTATTGGGGTGTTCTGTGCAAGGCCAGGAGTTGGACTGGATGACCTTTGTGGGTCCCTTCCAACTCAGGATAGCCATATCCGCCCATTGGGATACATGTGTTGGTTCTAAATTGCTTCATCTCAGGTGTGATCCAACGGCAACTGAGAGATCTTTTCCTGTGAGGAAAGTCCCACAGGAATTCCTGTGAGGAAAATTCCCAGATCCTGAGATTCAGTACTGACCAGCAGGTGATATTTATGGTCTATGTACTGTTTTTCACCCTGTGGCCATGCAATATCAGGGGGTAGACAGAGAACTGTTGCAAAACAGAGACAGAAGGTATTCCTAGGTATGCAAACAGCAGGCAAAACTGGTGACCTGAAACTCCTAAACATTTCACCATCCCTGTAGGAGTTCAAAAAAACATTTGGAAGTGGCACTTGTGGACATTTAGTTTAGTGGTGAACATTGTGGTGCTGCATTAACAGTTGGAATAGATGATCTTAGAGGGGTTTTGCAACTTTAATGATTGCATGATTTAGAGTGATTCCATGATTTCCACGATTTCATTTGCTTGAAAGCCAGAGAGTTACACAAGACCCTCTGGAAGCTCCCATGGTCTCTAGGTATACCCTTTCCTGGCTTCTATGCATTTTGGATTAAGAAGAATGAAAAATGCTGATTTAATGATTTCAGTGGTCTAGGGAGTGACCTAAATCTTAAGAGCATACCTGAAAAATGAAGCAGAAAAGAGGGCAAGCCCCCCTGAAAGGAAAATGAGGGAGTTCGTGCTTTTTTTACAGAGTAGTTGATTGATGCACAAAGCACAACTATTCCTGGAAGGTCACCCAAAAATGTCTCCACAGGAGCTGAAGCATAGATGATAGGAGATGACGTGAAGGAGACACCTTCAAGCAGAGGTTCAAGCAGTCTCCAAGCACTGGAGAAGAGACAACTGAGAGAGGATCTTACCAGTGCGTACAAATATTTTAAGGACTGGTGTCAAGAGGATGGGGCCAGACTCTTTCCAGTGATGCCCTGAAACAGGACAAGGGGCACTGGGCACAAACTGAAACACAGGTAGTTGCATATGAATATGAGGAAAAACTTCTTTGCTGTAAGGTGACAGAGCACTTGGAAGAGGCTGCCCAGAGAGATTCTGGAATCTCCTTCCCTGGGGATATTCAAAACCCACCTGAATGCAATTCTGTGCAACCTGTTGTGGGTGAATCTGCTTTGGCAGGGGGGTTGGACTAGATGGTCTCCAGACATCCCTTCCAGCCTCAGCCATTCCATGATTCTGTGATTGCCTTCACCACACCTTTGCAGGGCTATTGAAATAGAAGATACTGTCGTGGTTTAAGCCCAACTGGCAACTAAGCACCACAGAGCTGCATACTCAGCCCCTCCTGTCCCCCAGTACCCTGGTGGAATGGGGAGGAGAATCAAAACTAAAACTTGTAGGCTGAGATAAAAACAGTTTAACAATTGCAAATGAAGTAAAATATGATAATAGTAAACAATAATAATAATGATAATAAAAAGGGGAAGGTAAAAGCAAACAAATGATGTACAAGACAGTTGAGACCCCATTTTCCAAACCCAGATTGGTCCCCCGCTTCTGGGTAACTTACCCAGTTTATATACTGGGTATGACCTGTGGCGTGGAGTATCCCTTCAGTCAGCTCGGGTCAGCTGGCCCAGCCATGCTCCCTCCCAGTTTTCTTTCGTGTACCTCCTCATTGGCAGAACATGAGACATTAAAAAAAAATCAAAAGAAGTCCTTGACTTAGAATAAACAAGACATAGCAAAACCCAAAATATCAGTGTGTTATCAACATTAGTCCCATTCTGAATCCAAAACACAACACCAGCTACTGAGAAGATATTAACTCTATCCCAGCTGAAACCAGGACAGGTACAAAAGGTTCATTTTGCATCAGCCAGTCGGGGTGATGACAGACTGAGTCACTAACACTCTCCCAGCCCCAGAAAGCTGAAAATCTGCAGCTGTAAGCAACTTACCCCAAAACACTGCTAACTGCAGAAGGGATGGCTGGAGCTGGGGCTGTCCCCAAGGACTGCACTGCACAGGAGGGCAGAGGTTACCTGTGTACCATCTCTGAGAAAGGTGGTACTTGTCTCACAGAGCTTCCTGAGGGTACCCCAGTGCTCTGGAAGTTTGGCTGAGCCCCCATCCAGCCCGGGCTTGGTGAAACACTGGTCATTGACAGTCTGAGCGGGGTCTCCCTGTTCAGTTCCCATTAATCTCTGCAAAAAGGGGATTCAGAGGCATGTCTGGGCTGTGGCCAGCAGCCTTTGTGCTCACTGCTTTTGGGATGAAGCCTGTTTTCAATGCACTGCCGAGACCCTGAGAGGAGACTGACAGCCCCAGTGTGCAGGAAGCCACACTGGTAGCAGGAAAGAGGGGCTGCTCCACATGGAGGGACCACAGCTGCTCCAGGAGGGGATTCCACCCACACAAGCTGCTCAGGCAGGGATGCTCAAAGAGCAAGAAAAAAGCAAGAACTGATGCAAAAAGCAAGAGCTGGATGCAAAGGCTGAAAAGGAAGAGAAAAAATCCAGGATATGGAGCAAAACAGAGGCAGTTATGTTAAAGTACAATAAAGCTACGTAAGAGTTGCTTCAGTATTTAATTAGGTCTACCTAGCTCGCCACATGTGGCTTCCATGCTTGGAATATGCTTTGCTTGTTTTAATAGTCCTGTGGGATAGGGGAATAGCCTCGGCAATGGAAGCACAAGGGACATGAAGACCCAGCTCTGCAAAGCTGTTGGTGCCCTAAAGTGGTTATCCAGTCACTATGGCCAGATAAAGGCCATGGTGACTTGTCCAAGAACTTGGGCAGGAAGCAGATGTGGGGGCACGTCTCCCCATATGACTTAAAGTACTCTATATAGGTACTAGTGTTAAAACCCTGTGGTCAATGAGAGCTGGTTCACCTTCTCACACTTTTCTCTCTTCACTGAACGTAGAAGCGTGAATATCAGATAGGGTGATAATTTAATCAGTTGACTAAAGCTGGGGGACAGTCACTAGAACCTGATCCTGGGCTGATATAACTACCTTTAGTCTTGAATTCTGGTGCAGCATTTTAAAAACCCCTTCTCCTCGTGCATATTTAGCCGTCCCCGAAGTTGCATTACCTAGACCTGTCATGCCTAACCTTCTCTTTTGCTGGCACTTCTCAGGGTTTTGATTTTGTATTCCGGTAGCCAGTCCCTCTTCCCTTTGTTGCACTGTGTCTTTGATATCCTTCCTTTCCTTCTGCAGCTCTTCCACCAACACCTTGTAACAGCCCACCTTGGATTTCAAGCCCTGGTCCAGAATCTTTAAGTCTTTCCTTCCTGATTTCAGCTCATAGTTTCTCATGCTGAGGTTGGCATGACCAAATCTGTGAGGTCCTGTAGTTGATTTCACAATGTTTCACTGAAAGAGTTTAGATCCTAAAATGACATTTTCTGGGGATGTCCATGCTGGTGGTGGAGAAAAGGAGAAGTTTTGGAAAACTGTGGAGAAAGAAGAGAGGGGGAAAAAACCCCAGTAACATTTAATCACTTCTATTATTCCAAACCTGATGTTCAGCACTCCTTGCATTTGATCACCTATCCTGCTCTTAGTGACCATTTCTTTTTACCAGCAGGACCATTTTTATATATTATTACTCAAGTGGATTAAAGCTGCTGAAAATGGAATGCCATAAACTGTGGACCCATCCCTTTGGCCCTGTAAGAACAGGAATCTGTAACACATGGTCTGGGCATACTAATAAAGAGTATAATAAAGGGTATGGTTGGAGTCCAAGCAAGCCAGGTTGCATTCACTTTCAGATCTAGTTTAAAGGCATGGATCAAGGGAAATTTATCCTATCAAGTCCACATCTTCCCTACATTATTTCCCCCCCTTTCTTTCCTTTTAGGAAGACTATGATTAAGAACTTTTTAATTCAGCAGCCTGGGCTGAACTGAGAGCCTGTTATGAAACATAAAAATAAGCACAACAAAACCTACTTTCTTGGGGGAAGAGGTGTTTTCCTCCCTCACTCCAAGAAGTGCATGCCCAGAACCCTGATCTCAAGGAGAAATTACAGATAATAGAGGAGATTTTTGCTTTTGGGAGACTCCATGGTCTCTCCTCCTCTTTTCCTCTAATTAAGGCATTCCAGGAATTATTATAGGAGGTGTTGGCAATGTTCCAAATCTGTTTATAGTGATTAACTCAAACCCTTCCAGTTTTTTACTCTTAAGGCCTGATGTAGAACATAGGAAAGTTAATAAAAACCCTTTTACTGACTACAGCAGCCTCAGGACCAAGCCCTCCTTTAACCCTTGATGTGAAAGGATGCAAAGGCTGCCACAAAAAACCTGCATCTAAAACTGCACAATGGCTCTGATTCAACTTTTGTTTTCACAATTGTGCAAGGAAAGAGAGGGGGGGAAAAAGCTGTCTTCGTGCACATTACTAGATGCATCTTTAGGCCATGCAAAAGTACATGATGGGGACAGTGAATTGAGCCCTTGGGGTTGCCCTCATCCCTCTGCACCAGGCCCATCCATCATTTAACATGCTAAAATAGGCCCCCACTGCCCCAACTATAATGCCTTTGACTTCTCAGTGCTCTCTTTTCAGAGCAGTTTGCTCAGCTTTCATGCTACGAGGGTAGTGTGATATCTCCAAAGCAGGAAATCTCTCCCCCCACTGCACCTGATGGGATGTAGGTGCCCAGAGCCCTAAGGAGCTGTTGTTCTGCTTTGTTTGCTCAGGGTTGCCCAGGATGGCAGAACATGGATTTCAACTTACATCTCCCATAGTCTGTGCCAGGACTTTTGCACCTTCAATTCTTTCAGCTCCTGTAGTCTGCTCCTTGCATGCAAACATGGGCTTTCCTGGTTAAAATTCCTTGCTTTGTCTGCGATGCCTTGGTGAAAGAGAATTGAAATGGGCTTTGCATGACACCAGTGCAAAACTACCAGCTGGCTAGGGGAGCTGGAAAAGGCAGCACTAGACAGCAAAGATGTTTTAGGCTTATAGAGAGAAATAGGACAGATGCCAGAAGTGCTTTAAAGAGAGTAAATAGGGACTATTTGGTCATTTTCATAAAGCACAAACTAGAGATCATTCAGTTAAATAACCAGGTCAGAAGTTGCAAACATGCTGAAGTAGGTGTTTCACTTCATGTCATTAATGAATGTCAAAAATCTGCATGGGCTCAGGAAAGTCAAAACTACAAACTGACTACAAAAAGAACATACAGTGAAAGCTCAGGTGAGACCACACCTGCAGAGCTGCCTCCAGCTCTGGGGTCCAACATCAGAAGGATGTGGAGCTGCTGGAACAAGTCCAGAGGAGGCCACGGAAATGCTCTGTGGTCTGCAGCCCTGCTGCTCTGGAGACAGGCTGGGAGAGCTGGGGGTGTTCAGTCTGGAGAAGAGAAGGCTCCGGGGAGATTTCAGAGCCCCTTCCAGTGCCTGAGGGGGCACCAGGAGAGCTGGCCTTTGGCCAAGGGCCTGGAGTGACAAGACAAGGAAGCATGGCTTCAGGGTTAGATGGGATCTTGGCAAGGAATTCTTGACTGTGAGGGTGGTGAGGCCCTGGGACAGGTTTCCTGGAGAAGCTGTGACTGCTCCATCCCTGAAGGTGTCCAAGGCCAGATTGGACAGGGCTTGGAGCAACCTGGTCTAGTGGGAGGTGTCCCTGACCTTGGCAGGTGGTTGGAACGGGATGACATTTAAGATCCTTTCCAATCCAAACCCTTCTGTGATTCTGTATCTTACTTGCACCTTGTATTGATCTTGAAATACTGGATTAGAAATGTGTGTAACCTGAGCCCAAATAACTGTTTTGGGGGTCCAAAAGGCTGAGTTTGCCGAGGGCCCATATAACACCTTCTCCAACCTCTAAGCCCCAAGAGCAGGCTCTGTTTCAGCAGCTGAGCAGCACCAGACTTCATTCTACAGGCAATATGAATCTCTGTAGCATCCTGTTACGCTGAGCTGAAATTGCCTCTCAGAGATGATTTGGCCTTAAACAGCTTTTCTGCCAGAGATGAAGGGATATGGGGGCTACGAAGAGATACAAACCAGCTGTCTCCACTGTGCCCCTCAATAAGATTGAGTGGAATGATCCTGATTATGGACCTTTTATTTGCAGGCAGGATAAGCAACTGAGATTTATTCAGGTCAAGGGAATACTGAGCAACTGATCATGGGCTAAATATTTATGTCCAGCTGAGGGATTCCTTGGAATGATAATTTTTCCATCCATCTGTAATGAAGCTGGTAGCAGATGCTCTCCAGAGCTCATTAATGTACTTGTAACTATGTCTATAAATCCAGACATCAAGGCTCACTAGGGCAGAGGACAGGCCTGAATTTGCTTTGGGTGCAGAAGAGATTTTTGACAGTGAATCAGAAGCTTTTCCATTTCTCAACTGGTGAGCCTCTGTCTCTTGCTTCCCTGACTGATAAGAATTTGCTTTTCTAACCAGGGCCCAGAGAGGACAGCGGCTGGTTTTGATTACAAAGTTGATAGAACAGATGATAAAGGCTCAGGGCATTCCTTCTCTCTTTCCCTCTTCCCTCTACTGCTTGTGATGAAGTATTTCTGTTCCCACCAGCACTGTCCCTGGTGGTGATCTAGAGGAAGACTGGTGGTGCCTTGTTACCCTTCTCAGACACAGATGGGAGTGTGATAAGCACACAGCGTATCACATGAAACATCTTTCCATAGGGTTTTCTTACAATCTCATTCCTTCCCTGGCTGCTGGGTGGTTTTGATCTCAGCCTATTCCTTCCTAGTGGGGGACAATTAGCCTTGGCTTGTCTTTGGTTTAGGTGTTGGCATGCAGGTTTTCTTAAACCTAGCTGTGTTACAATCTGTTGTAGCAACTGCAGAGCACCTTAGGAACTGGCCTGTCCAGGGATGACCAGCTCTTTCAAAAATATTCATCCCATCTGCTGGAACACTGGCAGAGGCCAAAGGATGCTTTTGCCTCAGCAGAGGTGGATTTGGAAAAGAATTTCTGGAAGGGTTTCCCCAGAGAAGTTGTGCAAGCTCCATCCTTGAAGGTTTTCAAGCCACAATTGGAAAAATCCCTGAGCTGACTCTAGAAATGAGTCATGAGCAGGAGGTTGCACTAGAGACCTCCTGAGGTCCCTTCCAACTGTGATCATGTGTGACAGCCCTTTGAGTTTGTCAGGAGACGTTAAACAATGGAGAGAGCATTTTTCCTGTCCCAGGTGAGAAAAATCTCCCTGTGGAGACCATACACACACTGGGGACCAAGGGATGTCCTGGAGACTGAAATGCCCCCAAATACACATGGATCCCAATGCAGATATTCTAATTTTTCAGCTTTTGTTCTAGTCTTATTAGTCACCCTGGCTCAACATGTTCCACAACAAGGCAGATGTGGGGTTTTTTTCCGTTGAAAGAGAGTTAATTCCACCCGCCCTTCATGCCTGGCACCCATCCTGTATCTATCCCTGTAATTGCATAGATATTATGGAGAAATGCTGCTTCCATGAAGGCCAGCAGGGTCAAAATGGAAATGCGGTAATCTCAGCATGAAATTTATTTTTCCTCCAGCTGATACACATGGAAAGTGTCAGAATAGGTGATTGATGGGCTGAGCATTGCCCAGCCATGTACAGCCAGAGGCCCCAAACCCACCGCTAAAAAAATGCACGTGCAAATCAAAAGGAGTATTTCCTACATGTGCAGATGAGAAGGAATAGGAAATATTTACTTTCTCCACTGTCAGTCTTTACCGAGTTTACTCCAGGAAAAATGTGTGAAAACAGTGTAAGTATTAAGAAGGGAATGGAGCTACCCCACTGGGAATTCATCTGAACAGATGGATTTCCCACTGCATAAATACTTTTTCATGTTTCTTGCAGGGAATGATGAGGGAAGAAACGAGAAGAGCCAACAGATCAATACCTGGCTCTGAGTTTGGTTTCACAGAAAGAATTTGAGGGATTTTGATCACAGGTTTGTTTACACAACACCAGGCTTCTGGCAACAGATGGGGTATCCCTGTCTCAAAAGGGAGAACAGGATCTTTGCACAGAAGATAGATTTGAAGGGGGAAAGGGGTAAAACCAGACAGAGATAATAAGAGATAATATAGGAGGCAGCAACCAATGTTAGAAGGACAGTGTGCTAGAGAGGTCCTTTGATTTGCTGTCTCAGTGGAAGTAGAGGATGGAGATCCATGTGGCAGCAAAGGCACAAGACATATCTGTTAGAGACCGTGGAAGTGCCTGAGAATGGTCATGTGGGAATTATGGCTTCTTCCCTCCACCCCGCCAAAAGGCGGAGGGATCAACAGCCCAAATGAAGAGCATCTACCCCAGTGCACACAGTATGGGCAGCAAACAGCAGGAGCTGAGAACCTACAGGTTTAATCCAGGCTCACCAGCTCCTCTTGGCATCAAAACCAGCTTGATTCACCCCTGTCTAACGTGCCCTGAGTCAGCTTGTTCTCAGCTTCTTGGGGTCCAAGTGCTGCAGCTTGGACCTGGTCAGGCAAATAATATCAGACCAGCAGAAAAACCACCCTATAGTTGCCATCAGAGAGACACAGTGGGACAAGGAAAAGATTGTGGTACTTAATGCCTTCTTTGCTTCAGTCTCTAATAGCAAGACGTGTTGGTCCCTGGGTACGCAGCCCCCACAGCTGGATGACAGGGATGGGGAGCAGAATGAAGCCCCCATAATCCAAGGGGAAAGAGTCAGTGACCTGCTACACTGCTTAGACACAAGCAAGTCTGTGAGGCCAGATGGGATGCCGCCGAGGATACTGAGGGAGCCAGGGGAAGAGCTTGCCAAGGTACTTTCCGTCATTTACCAGCAGTCTTGGCTAACTGGGGATGTCCCAGTGAGGCTCACAAATGTGAGGCCCATCTACAAGAAGGGTCGGAAGGAGAATCCAGAGCACTACAGACCTGTCAGGCTGACCTTGCTAGTTGGGAAGGTCATGGAGTAGATCATCGTGAACAACTGAATATGGCCTGGCATATGCCCAGGTGGGCAAGGGGCCGGTGGCACCCAGTCTGTACAGCCATGGTGTGGCAGCAGGACCAGGGCAGTGACCGTCCCCTCTGCTGGGCACTGCTGAGGCACCTCCAATCCTGGGGTCAGTTTTGGACCCCTCCCTATACAAAGAACTTTGAGGAGCTGTAGCATGTTCAGAGAAGGGAACAGAGATGGGGAAGGGGCTGGAGCATAAGGAGTGGCTGAAGAAGCTGGGGGGGCTCAGACTGGAGAAAAGGAGGCTCAGGGGGGGACCTTCTCTCTCTCTACAACTCCCTGATAGGAGGGTGGAGCAAGGTGGGGGTCGGACTCTGCTCCCAGGGAGCAAGGGACAGGAATCTTTACGGTCCTTCCCAGCCCACGCCATTCTATGATTCTATGACCAGAAGAACCTGCCTCAAGTTGCACCAGTGAAGGTTTAGATTGAAAATTCCCTCCCTGAAAGGGTTGTCCAGCCCTGTTACAGGCTGTCCACGGCAGTGGTGGAGTCCTCATCCCTGGAGGGATTTAAAAGATGTGTAGATGTGGCATTTGGGGACATGGTTTAGTGGTGATTGTGCTGGTTTAGTGGTTGGACTTGATGATTTCACTTGTCTTTTCCAAGCTAAACAATTCTGTGATTCTATGAACGGCACATAGAGTGATTCAATACATGTTCATGCAAGAAAAGAGTAAAGCCTTTCTTCTAGCGTAGATCTTATCCCCCTCAAGCTCACACCCCTTAACGTACAGCAATTAAGGGAGGGAAAAAATCGATTATAATATAGAAGTGTTCAAGGAAGAGAAAAAAAGAGCCAGAAAGTTGCAATTTTTCATGGGTCACCTTGAGGGCAGGAGCAATTTATTTGCCCAGGCACATCCATTCATCCCCAGCCTGATCTCCCATCAGGGCTGGCTGTTCACTTGGTTTCAGTCTCTGCTGTGCAAACAGATATTTTTGTGGTTGACTACTAACTCTGTCCTATGACCAACTTTGACTTCTCCTCCCAATAAGGAAAGAATCCTTATGCACAAATCATCCTGGGAAAGACACAGCAGAGAGCACTGATTTTGTTTTTCCTCCTCTCTCTAAGCAGTTATTATCCGTGATATAAGCCAAGTAATGAGCTTGCCATATGTGGAGTTCTCAGCGCATTGTTTCATAGTGCACTTGGGAATCAACGGAGAGTGGATGTGTGCATGCGTATAAATATGTGTGGATTTTGGTGTTGTTTGACATTTTGACCTACTTTTTATTGGTCAAGACCAATAATGAAACATTACAAGTGTAAACTTTCCATGAAAGAATTTTTCAGAAAGATGGAGA
>WBMZ01002680.1:0-161050 GCA_013400975.1 Atrichornis clamosus | reverse complement strand
GACGCGGCCGGGGCCGAGCCGGGTCCCGCGGCGGGCGCCGCCGCCGCCCCGTCCCCGCCGGGCGAGGACGGCGAGACCCGGCAGCGCTACGAGGAGCTCTGCAGGAGCCTCAACATGGACGAGCGCGCCCGCGCCGAGGCCTGGCTGAGCTACCAGAGCATGAGGCGCAACTACACCCTGGAGGTGAGGGAGGGGCGCGGGGCCCGGGGCCCCGGCCGGTCCCGGGGAGAGCCAAGCGGCAGGCGTGGCGTGAAGTGCGGAGGGAAGGGTCGGCCTTGAAGGCGCGGCGGCCTCTCGCTCACACCGCCCGGGCGGCCGGGAAAAAAACATCGCAGTTTCGGGTCGTAGCGGTGGAAAGGTGTTAAAAATGGAAGTGCCCCTATCGCTGTGGTCCTTCCGCTTCCAGCAGTTCGGCTGAGGAGCAGCACAGTGGCCTTGGGGAGCGCCGCGCCGCAGCCGCGCGGGGCCCGCGGAGATGCCCAGCGCAGGTGTAATAACATTTATTAGTTATTTACTAGGGGCTTGCGCTGCCGAGGCACAGCCCGGGCTGGGGCTAAAGGGTAAAAGGTAAAGGGTTTTGTCACGTCGTTCTTAAAAACAGGAACACGCGGTGACGCGCCCGCGGAGCTTCGGAGGCGCCTCTTATCAGTCCCTTCCTACAGTAAAGGTGGCGCTTATGATAAACCGCGGCTGTCGGGAGTCCCTCGGGTCTCGTCAGCGCTGCCCTCCCGCTGACCGGGCGGCTCCGCAGCGGGGCAGGGGCTCGGTCCTGCGCGGCTGGGGCCGCCCGTGCGGGGAAGGAGTTCTGCGCTGCATGCGCTTCTGTCACACGCACACGGCCCGTGGCCATCGCAGACGGGCTGCGATGCTCGGAAAGGAGCCTTGCCTTTCCCCCGAAGGTGTGCGCTCACCCGGCCCCATGATACTGCATAGCCCCACAAAACCACAGCGTCGAATTCACTTTGGCCCCTTGTTTTACCCGTCTTTTTCCCACTGAAGGGTTATTATTTGATCAGAGAGGGAGAATAAAATCTTAGGTGTTCATTAGAATTAATTTCTGTCTTCAGCTACCAGATGGAATAATTCTTCTGCTGTGTAATACAGAGCAAAATGGAAATGTTTTTATTTTCCTACTGTTTATTCGGGGCAGAGGAATGTTATGGTAGCAAGGAGCTGCCGGTTTTTTTTTCCCCCCTTTATTTTTTTAAAAATCAGAGCAGTACAAAATGCTGTAGGAGAAGAACAACACAAAAAATACATTGCTATATTTTGGGTCAAGTGTGATATTTATAATGGTAACTAGTAATTTTAGGTTTTATGCAGTTCAGTGTTGAGTGTTTATTTAGCACCTGTTTCCTTGCAGTTAAAAACCTAAAGCAACAGAACTTTGAAACAGCAAATCAGCTTTGTCACTGGTTGAACGTCATCTGTTTAGGACACAGTTCTTCCCCCTGATGTTGAGTTACCTGAAGAGTATGGTTTTCTTTTCTGTGGAATCTTTTAGATGCCTGAAATTTTGATTCACAGGGAAATGACATGCATTGGCTGGCCTGTGCCTTGTACGTGGCTTGCAGGAAAGCAATTCCAACTGTGAGCAGAGGAACAGCGGAAGGAAATTACGTATCTTTAACCAGAATCCTGCGCTGTTCAGACCAAAGGTAACTTTTTCTTTTTGCTGACTTTATAATGCTTACGAACTCTCTAAGACTGCTTATCATCTTGTGAAATTTAGAGATAGAAAGCAAAAGCTAAATGTAGTTCTTGTTTCCTGCTTTTAAAGATAGAATTTATATCACTGGAATGTTTGTGTTATAGCTCATTGCCACAGAAGTGGGGCTGTTCCTTTTGCTAAAAGCACTGGTTTTCACAATAAAGAGATTGACTTCCTTCTCTCCAAGGAGAAAGAAGCCAGTCACTGAAGAGTAGTCAATTTTTGGAGTGTGCAAAATGTGAACTTCTCACATGAGAAGCTATTTTTAATTCGCTGTGGAAATAGTCACGCAATTTTATCTCCTTTTTTACATAAGAAAACCGCTTTTCATGTGTTTGTGCTTAAGTCAGTAAAGTGAAGTTAGAATTTGATGAACAGATTTCTGTCAAATGTTTATGTCCATAAATTAATAAAGAAAAGCTTCCTGAAAGAATTGACTTTGTTAGCAGTCTAATTGTTTTCTAAAAATTCAGTAGATGGGCACCAAAAAATGAGAATGTTCTTCCATACTTTTTCTCCCATTTTCCCTACGGTTGAAGCATTGCTGTTGATTTAAACAATGCAGCAGTGTTCCTCTATAAACTTCCGTTCTCCAAATCAGAAATTCAGCGAATTGAATGGTGATAAATTGTTTCTGTGATCTGGGCTATCAAAGACTGATAACACTGAAAAAAAAGAAGGGAATTAAATTTGGGTGTGCAAAGTGTAATTACTTAGAGGTTTTTCATACTTTGTAGAATATTCTTAGCATTGTAGATCTCACAGTTTGTTTTATTTAAGTTAATAAATTATTTAGAAAAACGAGGCAAATCTGATTTTAGAATAATCTGACAATTGGAGTTGATTTTGTCTTTGTAAGGAAACGCCAGAACTGTGAGTACATAGTTAACATGGCTATCAACCGAGGATCTAAAAATATTTTGCGAGCTGTCTGAGCTCATCCGCATTTATGGGTGAAGGACTGGCTCCGAGTTCATTGTCGTGTTTGCAATGCCACCATTTTATCACTAGTCTGGGAAGTAGAAATTGCACTTTTGTTGAAAATGTAGAGTTTCTTTCTTCAAGAAAAACAAATGGTCTTTCAGATCTAACACGTTTGGTATTTTCAGCTTGATCGAGTTTTTTAACAAGATGAAGAAGTGGGAAGACATGGCAAATCTACCATCCCAGTTCAGAGAGCGAACGGAGAGATTAGAGAGAAACTTTACAGTTTCTGCAGTCATTTTTAAGAAGTATGAGCCCATTTTTCAGGACATTTTTAGGTATCCTCAAGAAGATCAACCTCGTCAACAGAGAGGGAGAAAACAGAGGTGTGTTTCTGTTATTTCCAGACTGATTTTAGCGCATTACTGTAGCGAAAATATAATGAAGTTGCTTGGTTGTTTTAGTTGTATTTTGACTGTATTTTCATAAGACTTGTTTATAATATTGAAGTTGGTCTGTCTGTCTTTGCTTGCTGTAATTTTTCAATCTCTTTTTCAGTTTCAGATCTGACAGGGGGAAGGAAATCCCAAAGCTGCTAAGTTTCTAATGATTTGGGGGTGGGGGAGAGGGGAGAGATTTAAATCAGCCTGTAGACAAGGGAAATACTGATATTTCAAAGATGGGAAAGGTGGGAAGAATTTGATCCTTTTATGATCTGCTTAGCCTTAGTAACTCATAATACAACTCAGCCCATTTCACTGCCCAATAACTTTGATGGTTTTCTTCACAGATGCAGATCTTATGGATGTTTTACTTTATAGTGGAAGATTTGTTTTCTTTGTTCCTGTTTGTATTAGGAGTGCTGTGGAAATGAACCATTATATGCAGGCTGAGACTGGGGTTCCAGTTGGACCTGCACTAAACCAGTGTGCAGTTTTCTTTACCTTTGGTCAGGGTTTTGTAGGAAAGGTGTAAGATTGTAGCCATACTACGGTTAAGCTTTATTTTCTGTTTGAATTATTGGCTGTTGTATGTTTTATCAGTGTTGATCCATTGAGCTTATTGTCTTCTTGCTGTGTTTTCCTCCAAAAGACGCCAGCCATGTACTGTGACTGAAGTTTTCCAGTTTTGTTGGGTGCTGTTTGTTCATGCAAAAGGTAAGAGATCTGAAAGGGATTAAATACAGCAAACATGGTTTTGTTAGTCATTGTTTTATATCAGTCCTTAAAACACCAAATAGATGCAGGCATTTCTGAATTCCGATTTTTCTGATAGCCTTTTTGCCCCTGACCCTCCCACCTCTTCAAAAAATGAACGCATAACAGCTCTGTCAAATAACCCTGTCTTGCAAGGGTGATTTTCCCTTGCATTTTGTACATAGCAGTGAGTACATAAACAGCTGAGTGCCTTAAGACTTGGATTTCTTTGAAATGTGTAAGGGGATCCCTTGTTAATATGCTTCTGTTGAAATAGTGCAATGGACAGAAAATATATTGCAGTGTATATGCAACCTTTATTGAAAGAGTAGCCTTAAAACTTACAGGAACAGTAAAGGATTTCAGATATTTTTCTTAATAATGACTGTTGGGAGAAAAAGGAGGGAACAGGATTAAATCCTCATTTTAGGCTTCATTTGTTCAGTCATAGCACATATAGTCTAAAATCTTTCCTCATCAAATTGTTTCTTAAAGAGTTTCTACATCTCTAGGCCTTGTTTCAAGTCCTGCTTTGATGAGTGTTCACTCTGAGTTATGTATAAGATAGTGCTTTGGGGAAAGTAGGGACAGGATTTATATTCCACTTGGAAAGAGCATCATTGTAGAGTCAAGTTCATTGATAATGTCCAGTGACTTTATATTTTTTTTCATAATGTAGCATCTATCATAAGAAAACCAATATTTTCATATCCGAAAGGAAGGGATAAAAGGAATTTTGTTTTGGTTTTGCAGGGGTGTGGTGTGATGTGTTAGATTCCTACAGTGTGTTGTGATTTCTTAACTGGATGATTTTGAGGATAGGACAGAGCAGCCTGTGGCAATACTGAATGGCCTGGCACTAATTTTGTTCAGTGCAGAACGTTTTTACAAAGCCTTTTTTCCTACGCTGTGCCACACTGCAGAGGGTTGCTGGCAGCATCGCTGCACCCTCACCACCACATCCCTGTGTGAAGGTCACAAAGGGGGTGCTGGTGCACGAGTGCTGCTCTGAGCACTGTGTCTTGTGAGGAAGAGGCCTTTTTGTAATAGACAGCAAATTCCACTTCACTGGGGAGATCTTTCCTAAACAAGTACGGTGCTTTCAACCCTGAACCACAGTGTGATTTTCATCCACTGAGCCCAGAGGAGATTTAGTGCTGTGCTTTATTTCCAGTCAGTCAGTACTTTACTTCCTTAGCACAGGTAGGCAGCTGAGAGAGTAAGTAGGTCACTCTGAAAAATCACAGATTTTTCTTTTCCCTTTTGTAAAGTCCACACTTCTCTGGGAAGATTGGGTGGTTGACAAGGTTCAAAGGGACTTTATGGGTCTTCCTGATGCTAAATTATTGAAAAATGTGTTTGAGTAACTACATCATCAATTGACTACATCTTAATTATCAAGCAGTTTGTGGAGGATGCCATGTTGATAACATACCAATTGAATTTTACAAGAAAAAGAAAACTTTACAGTACGTAGAAGCTGTGAAATTACTAAGTGATTATTAAATTGTGGCAGCACAAAAGTGTAAATGAAATGTTGACTCTTTAAAGCGTTATGTATTCATGTTAGGTTTTGTTCTCTGTGTTTTGGGGGTTGGCAGTAAATCCTTATCACAGCAACCACACATCAGTGGCAGGTTCAGGCTTGTTTGGCAGTCCCTGCCAGCCTGCAGAACATTGCCTTTGGCCTCACAGGAGCAGAAAGCACAGCCCTGTCCTGCCCCTGGCATGCACTGCTCGCTGAGGGAGACGCTTCGTTTAGTGGTGCTGCACTTACTGCATACTATTTGTAAGAATTTGTCTTTAAACTCTTTTATTTCTTTCTTTAAAACTGATGGGAAAAAAATTCTCTGCTGCACTGAGATGACTATTTTTATTATTTGGTATGAGATTGTAAAAGGGAGCACTAAGCCATTATTTGAAATGTCATCAACAAAAAATTACTATGGAACTACTTGTGCTGTGAAATCACATTTCTTTTTGACTGTGCTGACAGTAATGATTGCCATGGTAGTTGTCATGGTTGTTAAATTGAACCTATGTTATGAGAGCTAGTACGAAAATGTTATTGATTAAAGTTTTGCAAATAGTATTTAGGACTTCTGTAGCTTTGTTGTGAACCTTTAATGATTTGGAAATAACTGATAAATGGTTGCAGTTAATTAAAATTTTATGTAGGGTTCATTATTCTAAATAGTTTAAATTACCTGCATTGAAATTATTTTACTTCTAACAAACATGGAACCGGAAAATAACATAAATTTGAACAAACTGGTACGTTACTGTTAGGGAAATAACAGCATAATTAAGAAAAATTCTCTAGTGATGCATCCATTTTGATGTGTTCTAAGTGAGTTTATTTCTATATGATAGGTTTCCTCAAGAATTTAAAAGGTGGGCTCAGCTAAGTGGTTTGAAGTTTCCCCGAGTAAAAAGGAGGGGAAAAAGAGTGGAGGAATTAGTAGTATTGACAGAGTGATAGAAACATCACGCTGTGCATATAAACTAATGATATTGTAATTTACGTTATTAATTAATTGTATAGTTTATTTCACAAAACGGTTTTTAGCTATGGCCACTCCTCTAGAGGAATATCATAAACATAAATGAGTTCAGTAAATAATAGTGAATCTGAATGTAATCTCTGTGAAAGGTGATAAAAGAGCAAAGAGGTTACAAGGACTCCTTTTTGCAGGAAGATGATAAATAAAAAATACTTACTAAACCAGATCAGTGATACGTGTATTTTAGATGTTCTGTAAAGCACAAGAGAAATCAAATTATATTTATTATTGTTTATAATGAGCATGCCCCCAGCAAAACATCTGTAAGAAAACAGATTGTTTAAAAAAATTCTGATTTAGAGTTGAATATAGATTTGTTCTGGAGAATGAGGGTCAGGCAATGCAGGAGGGAGCAGTTTCTAGGACATCTAAAAACCTGGGTCTGGTCTTGTAAAAGGTGAGGTTCTTTGCCACTGTTGACAGCAGTGCAGAGTTGGGGAAAAGGGGAAAAGCTGAGTCTCAGAACCTGTTCTACCCCTTCTTGTCCTTCAGAGCAGGATTTGCTTCAGGCAGGTGCAGTGGAAATCCAGCAAAGGATGTAACTCCCCCAGAAGTGGAGCTGGTGGTTACGGAAGAGTTACGGAAGCCCTTTTTTCTTCCTTGAGGCAGTTTACATGCCTTCCTTGAGGCATTCTACAATTTGTGCTGCTTCAAGTTATTTATGCACTGGTTAATCAGATTACTGTGAATGAGGGAGCCAGCAGTTGCATGTTTATCAGCATTTGGCTAAGGTTTGATTTCAAAACAGCACAATATATTGGAGTTCCTTCACAATTGCCATTGTTTCTGAAAGTATATTTTGCTGTTATATTTGCTGTATGTTGTTAAGTGTGAGGTTTTTTTACTGCTGTTGTTGCTATCCAAATACTTACAGTCGCCAAAGTCTGTTTCCAAGACTCCATTATTGAATATAATACAAATATCAAGAGTTTCTTGGTTAAAAAAAAAATTTAATCCATGCTAATTTTATGTTTTATGTCTTTCTAATATCAAAGGAAATTTTCCTATGATCAGTGATGACTTGGTCAATTCCTACCATCTCTTATTATGTGCTTTGGATCTCGTGTATGGAAATGCTCTGCAGTGTCCTAACCGTAAAGAACTTCTGAATCCTAATTTTAAGGGTATGTTGGGAAAAAAATAATCTTTGTGAAGTCTGCTGGAACTTCTAAGGCCACTGAAATGAGTATGAATCTACATAGTAGAGAATAAGTTGAATAGTGTTGATTTGAAATACATGAGAATTAGTATTTTCTGTATCTGGCTACACAGGTGCTTTTCTGTTACGGTGGTATGTAATAACAGACTAGTGAATTCTGTCAGAAATACAGTAAGTCAAGAGTCTGATTTACTGTGAAAATACCCTTGAAGGAAGTTCCGTAGTAATAATTTGAGTTAATGAGGGTTTAATGTCAGTGAAAAAGTGCATACTGACACAGCCATCCTTGGACACAGTAAGACTGGAATGTTCCCGTGATGCAGCCGTTCAGAAAGATCCAGTGCTCAAATATGAGATTTGTTTCTCTCATTTCTGAACTGCTGCTGTTCTCTTTCTGAAGAGAGGGGAATTGAAGGTTGATTTGATAACCACAAATGCAAATGAATGGTGAGAAGTTTCCATTGGATTTCTGATGTAACTCTTTCCAGACTTGCACTTCACTTTAAGTGCTGTACAGTGTTGGCCTTTACTTTGTAGTGCTTCGGATGTGAACTGGGTCCATTATCTCAAATAAATATTACAGTTCACAAGTATTTGATTTTTTTTCTGTAAGAATTGATATATTTAATCTTTATCACTCAGGCACTATTTAAATTTAAATTTTAACTCAAAATTTGCTTTTGATAACATTATCCAGTTGAATGGACATTGCATAATTAGTAATTCTTTCAAGGGAACTAATTAGTTTATTGTTTTAATTTCACACTACCTAGGCTACACAGCATAGAATTTAAGTTTAAAAAGAAAACAGGATTTGGATTTGCAAAATTAAATAATACCTTATTATTAATTGTAGGTCTACCTGAAGACTTTCATAGTAAGGATTATAAAGTATCATCTGATCCTCCCTGCATCATTGAAAAGCTGTGTTCGTTACATTATGGATTAGTTTTAGAAGCAAAAGGCATAAAAGAACATTTTTGGAAGCCATACATTCGGAAACTTTTTGACAAAAAGGTTGGTCAATAAATTTGTAACGTAGAAAAAATTCTCCTTATTCATTGTCTTCTAAACCTTTATAAGAAATGAAGTGCCCATCCTTTGTTCTTAACTGTCTTACAGCTTTTAAAAGGAAAAGATGAAAATCTGACTGGATTTCTAGATCCTGGGAACTTTGGAGACAGCGTGTAAGTCACTGTTTGTGGTTTGGTTTACGTGGGTGTCCTTCTGTAACACAACTGCTCTTGTTACCTTATCTCAGCACTAACACAGCTTTGTGTCTTCAGTAATGTCCATCCAGCACACTGCCTTCAGTTCTTGTGAGTGCTGTGACCTGAGGCCTGTTTGAAAGAGGAATGATGCTTCAGGATGGTGTTACCTGATGTCTGCTTCTATTCTTATCTTTCTCTTCCCTGGATTTTTTTGTGTGTGTGTGTGTGTAATTCAAGTTATTATGAAAAATACATGGGAGCACATAGAGTGGAAAGTGGCAGGGGGAAAATTGGTTTGGTGGTGGTTTTTTTCTTTATAAACTTAGAGATGTTTATGGGTAGGACTTTTCTTTTAATGATATAAAAATGATTAAGTGTAGCTTATGATGTGATGCTGTTTAAATTTGGAGGAGTTTCCAGAAAACAGGAGTTCTCAGTATTTTATTAAGTTCCTCCTGCAGCAGAATAAATGGCAGGGCATCAGATATGAAGGGAAAATGACATCCTTGCCACTGTCATGATACTATAGATTTTAAAGGCGTTTCAGTGCTTAAGTGAGGGTCAAAAGAAGTTTGAAGTAGACTTCCCACAGGCCAGAACTGTGTTCAGTCCATGGGCAGGTGAACAAAGCAGTCTAAATAAAGGGGGGTTTGTCTCTCTTTCCTTTCTGCTGTAGCAAAGCCATCAACAAGGCCTACGAGGAGTATGTTCTGTCAGTGGGAAATCTCGATGAGCGAATATTCCTTGGCGAGGACGCAGATGAAGAAATTGGAACTCTAACAAGGTGCTTAAACACACCTTCAGGAGTGGAAACAGCTGAAAGGGTACAGGTGAAGCATAATTTGCAGCAGCACTTTGACAGGGTGAGTATGGCATGGCCTATGTTTCTGGTTTTTTATGGAGAGTAAGTTGAATAAGTCTATGATGAAGAGAAGCAGCTACTAAAAATTACCATCTTTATTGTTCAAAGGGGTACGCAACATAGCTGAGTTTGATTTTGTAATTGATTAGATACATTGCTTACTTTTGAGGTTTTTTGACTTAATTTCTCATTAGTAGTTCTCATTTTTTCTGATTAAATCCAGTATAGAGGATATTCAGGTAATTACCTCAAGAGAGAGATACACAGGTAAATTTTTAGGTACAAATAGAGAACGGGCAGTCCTCTGTGGTTGTTTGGCAGATGCTGAACTGTTGGGGATCTCTGGACCTGTCTGTCCAACTTCCCCTTCCCTCACATCTCTGCCACATATGCAGAGTTATTTTGTTGGACATGTGCAGAGCTCTCAGTGCTTTGCTCTGTGTGGTTTTTTTCTTTCCTTTTAACAGATGGGCTTCAGGTGTTACTACTACATATGTTGACAGCTCTAGTTAAATGACGTGGGCATGGTTTTCTCCTTGTTGCCTCAAGTCATGATATACAGATATGTCTTTATACATGGCTCATGGAATAGCACAGGACATGGTCTTTGAAAGAATAAAGAACACTACGTATTTCAGAACACTAAAGTGAAGACCTACAAAATGATCAGGCCTCTTGTGTGACTAGAGCAGCTTTTGGAAAACAAGCACGAGCTTTGAATGCAGCCATGTATACTCAGGATTACAGAATAACAAAATGTTCCTGAGGATGGAAAAGGTGTCTTAAAGGATGAAGGAGACAAGACAGGCAAATAAAGGATATAAACTGTATTAGCACAACCAGATTACAAAGAGCAAAAGAGTAAAACAGTCTAGATCACAGAAATTGTTAGGTGAGTTTTTTGTAGAGCAGGAGTGGTTGATGTCTTTCAACAGTTCATAGAGGAAAAAAATCAAAATAACCTTATCTTTAAAATGAGTACAAATAGTTAATTCTTTGCTTCTGATGAATTCTGTAGACATAATCAACCACCAGTTTCTGCTGGCATAGTTCAGGGTGCATGAGTCTTGCAGGTGTCTGTGGTGGTGAAGGGTGTGGGCTGTGTGACAGCAGGGAGCAGCTGCCCTGCTTGTGCTACTGCCTGCTCTGGGAGCAGCCACTTTCCCTGGCAGCCTGTGGAGACAGAAATGAAACACACCTAGGAGTGTGGGGGGAAAATGGGAGGAGTATTGGGAGCTGGACATCATGGTGAAGAATGTAATGTATTTGTTAAAATAAGCAATTGTGTGGTTAGGTAATTAGAAGACGCATTGATTTTGCTGTGTGCTAATTGAAGGGATCTCCTTGATGTTATATTATTTTAATGTGATGGCTTGATCTGTAAATGAGTTAAAATGCTAATCAGAAGGACTTCTCATGTTAAAAGTTAAACCTGCTGGAAGGAAACCCTGGCTCAGTACACTTTTCCTTTGAGCTACAGCTACCTTTGTTATTCAGGGGATGGGAAGGAACTGCTAGGGGTTTTGGAGGGGTTTTTTAGTTTGTTTCATGCTTCATTTCCAGCATCTGCATTTCAGCATAGGTCACATCCTCTCTGTACAGAACTGCTTGATACAAACATCTGAGCAACAGACAGATTTTTCATGGCTGCTCTTACCTGAGTCATGGTCTGATTTGAGCTGTTCGATTCCGAGCCATTTTTTTCCATAACACAGAGTAAGAATTCTGCAGATTGATGTTTCTAGGTTATGACTTTCATCTGAGTTTTATAATAGTGTACCTATGTATACGTGGTTATTTTTTATTTCTAGTCTAAATCACTCAGGATCACAACCCCCCTTACTGGCCGCAAATACATTAAAGAGAGCAACCCATATGTGACACCTGTTTCCATAGCAACATACAGCTTGAGCCGCCTGCACACGATGCTGGCAGGGCTGAAAAATGCCCCCAGTGAAAATCTGGAGCAAATACTCAGGTAAGTTTGATGTTTAGCCAACCAAATAATTGTATTTTCTATTCAGTTTTAATAACAAACAGTAATGCTGAACAGGTTTATTTAAAATGTGAGCCAGTCTTGAAAGGTCCTGGAGTAAAATGGAATCCAGAGAGACATCTACATTTCGAAGACTGTTCTCTTACTTAGACACATTTGTCCTTAGAGGTTGATGAACATATGCCATTTAAAACCCAACAGTTCCGAGCTTCTCTGACCACAAATCGCCAGTATAAAATTTTCAAGATTTTTCTTCCTACTTAACAAATGGCACTGCCTAGGAAATCACCCCACACTGTAGGCGATGCAAACCAAACCTTATTCTCCATGTGGATAAACTATTGCTTCAGGAACAATATATTTTAAAACAACTTTTATGTCATGTGGAAAGTGCAGTTTAAATATCTATCCCTGATCATGAAAAGATGAGCATGTATACTACAATGTATACTGTGGTATACTGTGGATGTTTTGCAGTTAGACACACATGAGTGTGTTTGTGTTGCTGTGCAGTATATTTACCTCTTCATGCTTTCAACGTATTAAAAGTAGGGATTTTTTGGTCTTAATAGGAATAGTATATTGAAAATGTTTACTTCTTATTTTCAGGTCATGTTCCAGAGATCCTTCTCAATCTATTGCAAACAGAGTAAAAGAAATGCATGAAGTGTACTGCCAGAGCACACAGTCTGAAGGAGAATTCAGTAATTTTTCCAAAGGTGGGAAACATTTTGCTTATCTAGATAAGAATTAAAATGCCTATAAATGCATTGATTTCTTGTCATTAAGCTTTACCTACAGGTTGTGCTATAGCGCAAGTGCCTTTTCTACTTCTCTTGCCTTTTCCCGTATTCTTAAGACACAGCAAATTTCAATGCTGCATAAAATTTTATAATCAGCCTTATCTTAAATCACTGGAATTTCATCATACTTTGAGCACTAGAGAAGTGAAATGAAAAGCACTGTTAAATGTACCAACTTTTCTCTCAAATATAAGAATAATAGCAATGGCATGGATTTCTCTGCTAGTAAAGGAAAATCTGAGTAACTGTAGTCTTTAAAAACCTAACAGCAGTTTTGCCTTACGTATGAGGATGGATTAGTACAGATAATAAAATCCTGCAAGGATAAACACAAAAACATTTGCAAAGTTGGCTTGTATCTGAAGTGCCTGAAGACAGATTGAATACAAAGAAGATACTCTTGACCTTGTTTCTTAATAAGGCCTTACTTGGTCTTGTCAGCTTAGTTGCTTCAGTGCTTTTTCTGTTGCACAGTGCAAGTTGGATCCATACAGGTATTTTTCAGTGCATTTTCTGAACTTGAAATATGTATATTATAGCAGTGGTAAGGATTGTTCTCATACGTGGTGATGTCACCAAAATCGGGGTTCAGTAGCAAGTTACTCTGCTCTGCATTCACAGTGCAGTGCAGTGCAGGAGAAGGATTCCTATGCTAACTTCAAATTAACTGATTTAGTCCTGAAAGTACTGTAGCCACAACAGCATAGAAATCCACACAAGCTACTAAACTGTTGTATCTCTGTATCTGAAGATGAAGAATATAATACATTTTAATCACATTTTACAATATTGCTTCTATTTAAACTTCCTGCAGATGTTGCCAGTAAACATTTCCGTCGTGCTGAGATGCTCTACTACAAGGTGTTGGAGTCAGTCATTGAGCAAGAAAGAAGGAGACTGGGAGACACTGACTTA
Organism: Atrichornis clamosus; assembly: GCA_013400975.1. Lineage (NCBI taxonomy): Eukaryota > Metazoa > Chordata > Aves > Passeriformes > Menuridae > Atrichornis > Atrichornis clamosus. The sequence continues at coordinate 147,709 of WBMZ01002680.1, read as the reverse complement.
TCTGTAAGGAAAACTACTCACATGGTACCATATTTTTAAAGCTGAGCCTACAAAAAAAGGAGCTCAGATGTAGAACAGAATAGTCAGCTATTTAAAATGAGGGTAAATCTCTGAGAAGCAGCCTGTAAGTACACTTGAATGGAGGGAAAAAACGGTTCAAGAAATTATTGTGTTTGCAAAAACACAAAGATAGATGAAATTTTTAATGAGTAAACATGGCCCATTTTGGATTCTGTTCTGTCTCTTACAAAATAGCTTCACTTTTTATAAGCTTGAGAATCTTGCTGTTGAGACAGAATAAAAAGTGTTTTATTGTCCTGTAGTTACACTGTAAACTAAGCTTTAAAATTTGCAACTCTTGCAGGCAATACTGGAGCAAGACGTGTTTCACAGGTCTCTGCTGGCATGTTGCCTGGAGATCATTACCTTTACCTATAACCCACCAGGAAACTTCCCATTCATCACGGAAATATTTGACATTCCAGTTTATCATTTTTATAAGGTAATGTGTTTGATAGCTAGAAATGCTTATCAAGTCATGAGTGCTCATTGACCTGTATGACAACATAGGATTGAGTCATAGTAATGCAGCCTTAATATTTCTAATAGTCTCTTCTTCCTTGAAAATCTGGAATAGGAATTAGATCTTTGTTTAAGAAGAAATACATGAGACAAGTACATGATGTTGATCATAACTATCCCCCATACAGGTAATTGAGGTCTTCATTAGAGCAGAGGATGGCCTCTGTCGGGAAGTGGTGAAACACCTGAACCATATTGAAGAACAGATCCTGGAAAGTATGGCATGGAAACGGGAATCCATATTGTGGGACAGGATCAGAGATAATGAAAACAAAGTTCCTACCTGTGAAGAGGTGAGCACATCCTTTGTGTTACATAGTTTTCATAATCAGACAGGATGGCAGAGAGAGGGCTTTATACCCTCAAGAAGAGGCTTTACTTGTCCCAGTACCAGTTCCACCCTCCCAGCCCACCAGTGCAGGGAGAGCCGTAATTGCAGCGTGCTCTGGCCTCTTCATGGTCATCTCTGGGGAGACATCTGGAACAGAGGCAGGCAGCAGAGAGGATTCTCACCCACTGTTTTATTGGTGTAGCATAACAGTGAACAGAATTGACAAGCAGGGAAGGTCTGGACCAGTCACTTACACTTAAAAAGATTCCTATGCAAGAAAAGTGATAAAAGGTACACAAAGAAGTAGTCACAGAAAGACTTATTACAGTGCCCTATCTTCCAGAGCAGTACAACCACTACCCTGTTTTAGTTGCGCTTAGGGTAAGTTTTTCAGTTTTCTTGTTCTTTTTCCATAGAGTTTTGCTGTTTAAAATTTGTAGTGCAGTAGCTTTTAGAAAATTGCTATGTAGTTAATCTATGGTACAGACACTAATAAAAATACAAATATTTTAGGTAATGCCACCTCAGTACTTTGAGAGATCTGCTGGGAACAGTGTTGTAGGTTCACCATTGACACCACGGCGAATAAACGAGGTTCGTGCTGAAAGCGGAGGACTGGGGAAAGGTGAGATTCTCTTTAAAGCAGAACATGCTGTACATTGCTTACTTAGATCTACGTTACCTGAGGAAGGCAGCTGCTTTAATGTCAGTGTACAGTTAGCTGCAAACCCATTTGTAAATCATACTGGTATTGCAACTCACAGAGCTGCTTCAGAGAGCTAAGACCAATGGATTCATTCTGTCAGTGTGAACTAAATAGTTGATAAGGTGTTTTCAGGTGATGTATGTGAACAACTTGTGCATGTATACATACGTATGTGTTAAATTTATACGCACACACAACTTACACTCTAATTGATTTGCATTATTGTTATACCAGAATAGAAACTCCACTATATATTTAGCTGTGTGACATCTCAAACTTTTTTTGCTAGAAAAAGTAAAATATAATACATGAACTTAGAAAAAGATTAAACACAGCATTATTGACGATTAAGTCAATCTCTAAAAGCAGTCTGTATTTTTAAAAAATGTTTCCTGCAGAGCTTTGCATGATGTATTTTGGTTTGCATTAGATTTCCATCACGTATTTATATAACAAGGGATTATAAAATAAGAGTTAGATATATATATGTATGTGTGTGTGTGTGTGTGTGTTTCCACCCCGCAGGCCTTGCGTCCCCCCCAGGCACCCTGTATGACAGGTACAGTTCTCCCACAGCCAATCCCACGCGGCGGCGCCTGTTTGCCGACGGTGACAGCGCCGCTGACAGCGGCAGCCCCGGGAGGGTGCCCCAGCAGCCCGTGGTGAGCTCGGTGCCTGTGCAGAACATCAGCCCCGAGGCCGTGTCCGTGACGCCGGTGCCTGGCCAGACCCTGGTTACCGTGGCAACGGCCACTGTCACCGCCAACAACGGGCAGACTGTGACAATACCGGTACAAGGTGAGGGAAAACCTGCTGCCGAGCCATTCGGGCTTGTGCCCTTCAGAGCGTTGGTACACAGCCAGCGGGAGGGGGGGAACAGTGGGCTGGGGGGAAAAACGTATTTCAGGATTCATAAATAGGAAAAATTGTTTGAATAGATGAATAGAATTTAAGTCAGAACGTGTACAGCACAACGACGTTCTGATCGGCAGGGTCTGTTTTATAAGTTATTTCAGTAAGCCTTCCTTCCTCAACTGGCACAGGATGAAAGTTGGGTTAGTATGAAAACCTTAGTTCAGTGTCATTATCTTCCTGTCTTATGATGAAGAGCCCAAAGTATTTTGATTAAACAATTTCCTATATAATATACTAAACGTATAGTTATAAGCAGCTAGTAAAAGAAGCACTGAATTATTTTTAAAAACTCTAAACCACAAAGACACACACACACATCCCCCACACAACTTGCTCTAATTTCACACTTTTTGTTAACTTGCAGGTATTGCCAATGAAAATGGAGGAATAACTTTCTTCCCAGTCCAAGTAAATGTAGGTACCCAGCCCCAAGCTGTCTCTGGTCCCATTCAGCCTCTGAGTGCCCAGACTCTTGCTGGCACCCTGAACACTCAGATGAGTGGGGCAGCACTGCAGTTGCCAGGCCAGTTAACAGTCCAGCAGATCTCCCCTGGAGAGCAGAGACAAACCCAGCACTTCACGGCCACGTCCGTCAAGCCTCGGAAGATGGGCTCACTTTCACTCTTCTTCAGAAAGGTACTTCTGATCTGTTCTTGCTTTGCTTAGTTTGTGTTTTGGTAAACCTGCAGTAATTTAGAAAACATATACTTATTGCTTGTAATAATAAGAGCATATTAAATGTAATCTATAGCTTTAGTTTTTCATACACACAGCTGAAGAATAGTGTTCTCATGCAGGGCACTTCTCACCAGCAGAAGAGTGTGCTGTTACATCAGGAGTTGTGAAGTAGACTTTGTACTTGGCCAGCAGGTTCTTAAAGATCTCCCTTTTCTTGAAGGCTCTTCCAAAGGAAGAGATTCACTTTTGAGACTTTCTGGTTTATTCTGTACAGTGGTTTCTGTAGGAATGCTGTGTCCCTTCTGTGCTCAGCTTAGAATTTAAGCTTCAAATATTTCTTAGCATTGACACCACTACAGAGAATATCTCCGTCTTGTAAGCAAAAAAGTTAAATTTAAATTTAGTTCTTTTGGCTTAGCATTTTCACAAGTTGTACAAGGTGTGCAAGTCCGAACTGCTCTTTTTGTGGGCAAGAAGAGCAGTGTTGCTGTGGCCCTGAGCACAGACTCTGTTCCCACAGGTGTATCATTTAGCCAGTGTTCGTCTGAGGGATCTCTGTGTCAAACTCGATGTGTCTGATGAGCTGCGGAAAAAGATCTGGACATGCTTTGAGTATTCCTTGGTGCACTGCCCTGAAATCATGATGGACAGACACTTGGATCAGCTGCTGATGTGTGCCATCTATGTCATGACGAAGGTAAAGTGTGAACAAAGAAAAAGCAAACAAAAAACTTCTTTAATACTTAATATTTCAAGTGTTACAATTCCTCAAAAAACCCCAAACCAACAAACACACTCAACCACCCCCAAACAAAACAAAAAAAAGACCCTGCAGGAAAACTGTGCCCCTTTTCTGTGCATCCTCTCTCAGGTTACTAACGAAGACAGATCATTCCAGAACATCATGCGCTGCTACCGGACACAGCCACAAGCCAAGAGTCACGTAAGCATAGTTATTATTAAACCATGTGGGATCCGGTTTATTAAATGCCTTCGTTCTATTTCGGGAACAGATCACTTTGCAAAGTAACATTCAGTATTAAGTGGATGTAGTCTGGGAGCCATTCTTGAAAGACAGCAGTTGTATCTGAAATCCTGCATTACTGGAAGCTTTTTATGCTAAACTAAACCTAAACCAGAAAATACTTCAATGCTAAGGAGATGGTGCCCGTGGGATATTATTCCTCTTAGGAGTGTGTATTTTCCGCTGGAAGAAGCAATTTGCTAGCACGGTGGAGTTGCTAGGAAGCAGGCGTGCGGTGCAGCAGCTGTGTCCTGCCGAGGTAAGTGCTGCCGCTCCCGTGTGACGCCCTGCTCTGGTGCCCCGCAGGTCTATCGCAGCGTCCTCATCAAGGGCCGCCGCCGCCGCCGCCGCTCCGGCAGCAGTGACAGCAGCAGCCAGCAGAACTCGCCCACAGACAGGAGCAAAGAGAGGAACAAGGAAAGAAGTGAGTGATTCCAAATGCCAGATGGTTGGTTTTAATTCCATTTCCAAGACGAGTGTGCATAAATTAAGAGTTGGATTTTGTGTTGTCCCGTCCCAAACAGTTCCTCCTTTGGTAAACTTGGACACGACTAAGAGTATATTGCTAACATGTAAGAGTTGCTGTAACTCAAGGTTTATATTACACCCACTTTGACAGTTTCATATCTGTCCCCATGTGCACTTAACTTGGGAATTTGCTGTGCTGGCCTGAGCTCTGAGTTCAGCTGGTGCACCAAAGAACCATTCTTTGTAGAATGAGGAAATCAGGGCTGGCCCAGGTTCAGTTACTCTTATCACAAGCTCAGGGCTGCAGCAGTTTCTTTTGTAGCACTGTCTGTCTGCAGAGATAGGACCACCCACAGCACTGATTTCAGTGTAGCTGACAGCTCCAGAGATTCTTCCTTGATACATCAACTGACACATTTTCCTTGAATTAACTTTTATAAAGGAAATCAAGGAAGTGATGCTGTATATTTCTACCAGCAGTTTCCAGTATATTTAATAGATGATGGTATCAGCTGTAGGTATTAGTATTTTCTGTCACAGGGAGGAAAAAAACCACATATATTTTGCAACTTCCACATTAAACCAGGAGGAAGTATTACCAAACCAAGTACTTCTCCTATTAGCAGAAAAAGACTTCCATTCCTTACTTGAAATGGTGCCAGGTGGCAACAAGAAGGAGCTACTGCTGAAAGTATAACACAAATGCCTGAAAAATGGAGTTTCAGCTCTCCTGATATTGTTCTTTGTATATATCAGCTTATACAGAAAATCCCTTGCAGTTTATCCAGTGTTAGCAGTCAGGTGTGTCTGTACCAACACAAAGCCTTTGTTTAAGGGAAAACGCTCAGGGATCAAAAGGGGCATCACTGGTGCCAGCAGGCTCCCGGTCACGGTTCCCAAAGGCTGGAAGGGTGTCCGTGTGTGCCGGGGTGTGTGGGATGACAGGCGCAGGGCTGGCCGTGTGTGAGCAGTGTGGCTGTGCCCGTGCAGGCAGCCGTGACTCCAGCCCGGTGATGCGCTCCAGCAGCACCCTGCCCGTGCCCCAGCCCTCCAGCGCGCCCCCGACCCCCACCCGCCTCACCGGCCCCAACAGCGACACCGAGGAGGAGGAGCGCGGGGACCTCATCCAGTTCTACAACAACATCTACATCGAGCAGATCAAAGACTTTGCCCTGAAGTACACTTCGACTGCAGTAAGTTACAGTCTGTGCTTTTCCTTAGTCAGTGGAGCTTTTTCTAATGACCATGTAGTGAAGTCCCCTTAAATTAAAAAATACTAATCCAGCCTAATAACATGACAAAACCCGCATCTGTTGTACATCTGTATGGTATCACATCCATGGAAAAGGCCGACACTGTGTTGACGAGCTCAGAAGAGCCTTGCTGTCGTGACCTGAGATCAGGTTGCAGCTGTGGAGTGGTTTCGTTCTCTCTCTGAGCAGACGGACTCGCCCCCGCTCTCTCCGTACCCGTTCGTGCGGCTCAGCTCCCCTCGCAGAGTGCAGCTCTCCCAGAACCACCCCGTGTACATCTCGCCACACAGAAACGAGTCTGCCCTCTCTCCCCAAGAGAAAATATTCTATTACTTCAGCAGCAGCCCCTCCAAGGTGAGACTGAAGGGTTATATTTGATTTTTCTGATTCCTTAATTCTGTCTTTCCTTTTTGGTACTGAAATTAGAGCAGACTGTGCCACACAACGTTTTGTTTGGCTTGTCCAACACACACATCATCACCTAAGGCTCGTCTAAGTGCCAGTGCAGCAGTCACGGCTGTAAAGCTGGATGGGCCTTTGAACTCTTCATGCAGAGACAAAAGCAACTCACACTGGAGTAAGACTTAATGTACTCTGGTAATGGAAAGACCAGTTCAGTGATGAAGAAGGTACCTTGGTACAGTACAGCTCTCCACAAACAAAGCCTGTGCAATCCCACTGTCATGCACCTAATAACAGTTCCCATCATACTGTGGTAGTCACAAAATAGTGAGAGCTAATTCTTTTCCCCCCACTTCTCCAGAGGCTAAAGGAAATCAACAGCATGGTTCGAACTGGAGAAACGCCCACCAAGAAGAGAGGCATTCTCTTGGAAGATGGAACGGAAGCCCCAGCCAAGAGAATCTGTCAGGAGAATCACACGGCTCTGTTGAGGCGTCTCCAGGACGTAGCAAATGACCGAGGGTCTCACTGAGCCTGCACAGCTCTTCCCTCCCTGCTGTGCCCTGGGGCTGCTCAGCACACACAGGGAGCCAGCGGGCCTGGGCAAGTGTCCTCAGCCCCGGCCATTGCCGAGCCTGGGCCAGGGCACGAGGGAAGACGGCGCTCAGGACAGGGAGGATCCACCTCAGCCCCTGCAACACAACCCCAGGCCCTGGTTACTCTCATCACAAGGCAAGTGACCCCTCTCCAGCCTTTGAAAGCAGCTGAAGAGCTTTTTCTTGCCTGGAGAACACGTCCCTACCACAGCTGTGGACCTTGAGCAGGTATTTACAGCTTTGTTTTGCTCTAGTGGGTTCCCTCAGCTCATGTTCTTGGGTGCCTCAGCATTGTCAGCTGGGGACAGGTACAGAGCTCAGACACAGAGCACAGCACCAAGGTACCACAGTCAGCAGTGCTGGGGTTCCTGCAGTAACCACCTCCACAGACTACAGCGTGTGAGTGACAGTGTCACTGTCTGGTTCTGCTTGGAAAGGGACAATGGGAGGAGTTGTTTTGAGCCCTGAAGAAAGCTGTTAGGGTGGATTCTGTCCCTCTTCAGGATGTTCTGTGTGGCCCTGAGAACTATCAGGTTATTGAGCTTTAATGTGTGGCCCTTTGCTGTACAAAGGAAAGGGATTGTGTTGATGCATTGGTTTGAGCTGTGCAATGTTTGAAAGTTCCCCAGGTGAGTCTTTGGATGGGGCTGTGAAGCATCATAGTTAAGGCAGATGAGTTTTGCTGTATAGTTGCAATGGCACTTTCTAAATGTGAATATTTTTTGCAAAGGCTGCCTTCAGCTGTCTTTCTGTATTGAAACAATTTGACTTTTGTATTTATTTCAATCTGCCATCCCCTTGCTCCTCTTGTCAGCACATGGCACTAAGAATTCATTGTAACTCAACATATATGCAGCAATGAATGCAGGAAGCCAGGGATGTGTGCTTTTTTCAAGGAATTTTATATGCTTGTTGCTTTTTTTGATAGTCAAGCACTGCCCCCCCCCCCCACTTGCTTAATCAGCAGCAGAAGAGTGGCATCCATCTCCTGAAACATATACTTAGATTTTTTGTTTGTTTTTAAAGGACAGGGCTTGGAGGGGTTGGTTTTGTGTTTTGCTTTGGTTTTTTTAAAAGGACTAAACCAGGCTGCCTGAGAGAAATCTCTCCCCTACTAACAGGATCAGCAAGTGGTGCACGTGTTACACTTACTACTTGTTTTCACTTAAAATAATTCCAAAATACCAGACTTGCTAGGAAAGCATCATCCCCTCACCCTGCACAGGATGCCAGGCTACGGCCGGGGAGGGCTCTTCAAGTGAAATGTGGCACAGTCAGGTTCCAGAAGGTTGTCTAAGGAAGCAAAAGCTAAAACCTGTTTTCAGTCATTCCTGCCCTTCTGAATAATAGGAAAATTTAAGACTTAATTCCACTGTAAATTCAACTAAAGTAAAATAAAAACACCTTTCGTTCTTACCTGCGTAACAAAAAGCTGAAGTCTAGAAGTCGTGTAGATGTTTCTGTAAAAATATTTATGGAAGTGTCAGACAGTTCTTGTTATTATGTTCCACTTCACTTTGTATGAAAATATTGCAATTGTATTTTTCAATAAAGACTTTATAAACTCACAATTTTATGTTCTTGTGTGAAAAAGCATTGTATGTGGAAAGCTAAAAATAGTCTGCAGCTCTCAAGGACTTGGTTTGAGGGTTAGGAGAAAACCAAGAAGTCATACAGCTGAGTCTGCAAGGCCCAGGATACCCCACACAGTGCAAGGACTTCAGTCCCACACTGCAGTTAAGGGTTTCAAAATAAATCAATAATCACGTCTTAGTCACACCACAAGGGAAGGGATTTACTCTTGCACTGCTTTGGTCTCTGTGGTGGTTCCAGGTGTTCTCTCCTGCTGCTCCCTGAGAAGGCACCAGGCAGGGCCTGCAGAGGGACAGCGGTGCCAGGGAATGCTGGGGCTCCTGCTGCTGCTCCCTGGGCACAGGAGGAGGAGGAGGAGCAGGAGGAAGAGGGCAGCTGTCTCACTGCATGGCACAGGAGGGCCCCAGGACAACCTGCTCTGCCCTCCCTGCTGGAGCTTTCATCCAAGATCTCACCCACTAACCCAGTGACAGCACAACTATTTCCTATGTGCTGCATGCTCACATTCCAACCAAAGGAGATTCCTAAACATTCTCAAGTAGTTAAGAACTGCTCTGACCAGTGCTGGCCTGGTGCTGTTTTTTTAGTGCTAAGGATGCACTGGTTTCCACTTTCACTTTTACCTAGGGGGCCTGACACTATTTCATCAGCTTCTGTTTCTATCCCTTTCTGAAACCACATATTGTTAAGTAACCCTCAGCTGTAAATAGTACTTTGAAACAAATGTTAAAAAAAAAACCACCAAAAAACTTCAACATGTTCCAAAGGCAAAAAAAAATTGGAGGAGAAACTTGATTTTTAAAAAAATCTGAAGTAGCCTCAATTCATTTCTTTCACAACTTAGAACAGTTTGGGTGGAACGGACCTACAACAATCATCCAAACTGCAACCTCAGTGGGAAAGTCCACTGGTGTAACTTACAGACCTCTTGGAAATGTTCTTTAGAGAGTTCAGAATTTCAAAGATGATATTCAGAAACATCCTCATATCAAAGTACTGGCAGAAACTTAGTCTTTCATTAAATTACATACCTATTCTAGGAAAACCAGCACAATCCAGGAGAAAAGGATTTGATTTCTATGGTATCATTTCAGTACTCATTCACCTACCTTCCTCCTGGAACAGCTTCTTTTAATACACAAATCTGATTACAGAAATACACAGCATTCTATCCCGTTTTCCAATCTAATTTTAAAAAATCATATTATTCATTCTAAACTGGACAAACTACTACAGTCTTTAAATAAATAAGATTCTTCTCAACAAACTGCTATTAGCAGGTTTAGCTTGAAGTCATCCAACCAACCGACCAGCCTTGCAGGGGTCTGTGACAGCTCAGAGATAAAACTTACCCCAATAACCGTCACTTTCGTGACACTCCTGTCATTCCTCCTGGGCATTGTTTTTTCCAACTGTGGTGTTCCCCGGCCAGCAGCAGCACTGCCAGCTGGGGCTGCAGCCGCCACCACAGAGCAGCCCAAGATTAGAAGGGATTAATTTCTGTGCCAGTCCTTCACCTAAGTGACTTAGGAAATGTACAAGTCAGTGATTTTTTATGGAGGCTTCTGAATAACATAAAAGTAAATAAAGAGGAACTGTCACAGTGTGGTTTAGCTCCAGGCCTGCCCCTGCCCAGCAGTACCCCCACAAGGCTGGGCCCATCATCTGTTTCATGCCAGGATTCCTTTAACTAAAACTGCCCACGATAAATCAAGTATTTACATTTCAGTTTCAGCCTTCCCAAGAAAAGTTAGAGATCTAACACCAGCAACAGAACTCATGCTCACTGTATTTTAGTGGCAGCACTCCAGACCAGTACATTCACCCTCAAAAACTTTTCTCCCATCCTTTCCTGGAAGGAAAAGCACCGTGTTCCAGGCAATACAAACTCACCTTCAGATCAGTTCCTCCATTTCTGTCCTCTACTGCAAACTCAGATCAGGCACGTGACAACTCGAAGACACTTTGAATTCCTAACTCGCCAGGTGTCCAGAATACTGAGGCTAATGGGGCATTCATGCCACACAGAAGGTAATGCTGACCAAAGCACAGAGCCATCTCCTTTTCCTGCCATTGGGTGTGTGACACTACTTGGGAAGTCTGTCTATTTCCTGAGAAGCCAAGACCTTGTTCTCAAAGGGAACAGTGAAAGGTTGTTAATATGACAAGTGAATTTAACTTGTCCAATAAAACATAAAGACCCAACACAAAACCCACACCACACCACTGAAGCACATCACATTTGCATACGAGTCACTACAGGTTATTCCAAGACAGCTGGGTTGGCACTAATGCCACCAGTACAGGTAAGGAGAGCCAAGGAAAAGCAGCCCAGCTCTAAGGGGTTAACACTACAGGGTTTGATAGGACAATCCTGGTAGGCAAGAAAAGGCATCACATTAGGCTGTGGCATTAGGAAAACTTGTGTGAAAGTCAGACATTCTGCCCCAAGTTCACTTGTGCTTGAGAGAGGTCTTCCTGTGTGTAGAGCACAGGTCTCCTCCATACAGAGCTGCTCCTGGTGCCCCGTTAACATCCCAAACACATCTGCAGACAAGTACAAAGGTAGCCAGGTGCTTCCACTTCACTACATGTCTACAACACAGACTAAGGGACATAAGCTAGAGCACGGTTTCATTTTATTTTAAAATGTCACTATTAACACACATTAGTCAAGCTATCCTAAGAAATCCCCTAGACACCTAGGGAATCTAAAACCCTCTAAGATTTATTAGCTCAAGAGACCACCATTAAAAGCTTTGATTTTAGTGTTTATGTACTGAAGCCTACCAAGCCTGACATTCTGCTTCCACCCTGTCAGACTAATGTGTGCTTTAGTGACAGTATCCATTTACAAATCAGAAATACATCATACATCATCCCCAGCTTTACTTCTGGAAAGTGCTAAATGGAGTCAATGAACCGTCTATTTACAATTTCAAATCCTAACATATTTACAATAGAAACCAAAAGTATTTAAAACCATTAAATATAGTGTTTAACTCTGCTATATTAGTTTACATGAACACAGCTTAACTCTGGCATCATATTTCCAATACTAATATTTCTGCCAGTAATTTAAGATTTTTTTTTAAAAAATTGCTATTCCTGGAGGGAAAAAATAAAAGCTTAAAAACCAACCCAAAACCTCCAGGCATTTCAGAGCCCTGAGGAATTACCCACCCTAGCCAGTCTTCAGGTAGAAGTACGGTAGTGTTCAAGAGAGACTTCCAAACTCCAGGCAAGCCTTTAAAACCTAATGCATATGTAAAACATTAAGAGTCAGTAATCCATTGAACAGGTTTACTGGAGTCACTGCTACCATTCGGTTTTTACTAATCCGTAGTCAAGAAGGAAACTGCTGCTTTGCTGTTTCTCCCTCCGTTACATTCCCTCCACCCCCAGAAAGTGTTCTGTGCACCAGTGTCCAGCAAAGCTAAGTGGGCATCGTCTTCTCTTCTTTGCTGAAGGGCTGCACTGAGCCAGGCTTCACCCAGGACAGCCCAGAAACGTGCATGCTTTTGCAGTGCGGATCTTCCGGCTTCTTCTGAGGAGAACAAAGTTCAAGTTACCATTTTTAGACAACCAAACCCTCTCAAGACCCCCTCCATCCATTTTACCTTTTGGCAAATACAAGCATAGAAGAGGCTGGCACCATTTCCCCTCCTCAAAGAGGAATATTAAGATGGCTATTGATTTAATTTATGGGAATAGGTGTGGCATCTGCAGAACTACCCTGCCAATACAGGAATTTTAAGGTCTTAACTCAGGTCCAGCTGCCCTATCCCACCAAAAAGACTCAAAGACACTCCTTTCGCTTGGAGAGCCCAGCCCAGCATCACTGCTCTGCTCTTCACCACATTTCTTAGTTCTATAAAGAAGCCTCAATCCAAACCCCACCGTTTGTGTCACTCCCCCAACACTGCACTGTACGTTCTGCCTGGCAATGCTGCAGAGGATCACTGCACACCACGGGTGGCTGGGGACTCAAATTCATGTGCCAAAGCAGCAATTCATGCCTTTGCTAAACCTACTGTAGCTGGCCAAAGCAGCAGGAAAGCTTGCAGGGTTTTTTTAATACCAGGAACTGCAGGCCAACCACACCAAACCTGGAACGGTGCATCAAGCTCTAGAAAGTGGTAATTACACGAGCAGACTTTGTCAAGCAAGACTTTCCATGGTATGACAAAGTAGATTAAGTCAGCAGGAAAGCAGAACCTGCACTTCTGCCCCTCCCCACGTTTTGTGCCAAAGGTGACACTGTGTGACAGACCTGCCATAACACGTTGGACAACAGCAAAGGAGGAATCAGTTAAGCCTGAGGCTGGCAGTGGCACCTGCCTCTCCCGTGCTGCACACAGGAACCACACCTTGGAAAAGCCAAGTGTTCAGCAGGGAACTGGGACATCACAGCCCCTCCTGAGCTACAGCTCCAGAACGGCCTAGCTGTTTCCCAAGGAATAGGAATTACAGGGGTAATAAACAAGGATCCAGGCTGTAGTAGGATTTGGGAACTTGTCAGCGTAGCTGAGAATGTTCCCTGTAAAAACATTTTGGAAGAAATCTTCTGAGGCACAGAAGTTGGGCCATTCCTATCAACAAACAACCAGAGTGACTAAGGACCATGCATGCAATAGTTATGGAAGATGTTAGTTTTCACCTAAAAAGAAATTAACAGGCATCTCCAAAGAAAAAGGACAAAGCAAAAGTCACTGTTTGCTGTTGTCTCTGAGACAACATCATACCCTTCCCATTTCAAGAACCCTGACCCACTACTTCTATTTGATTTAAAGGGTAAGAAAGAAGGAGGTAGAGAATGAAGGTGAAGGGAGGCAGGGGAAGCGTCAGAAGTATTTCCTAAATTTTGCAAGAAAATAAGTCGGAATCTGACCAAAATATTATCCTGTGTATTCTAAGGCTCTGATGTAACTCTGGCAGTTGGGAGCACTGCCACACTGAGCTCAGGAAGTGTGTTGTATTAAGATCAATTTAAAAAAAATGTCATTCATGCCAGAAGACATTCAAGAACATGAGTTAAAGTGTGGAAGACAAGTTGGGACTGACAAAAAAAAAAAAATTTCATTACAAAAAAACCCAGCAACCCATAGCACAGCTTTAGCCCAAGTCAGTAACTAAAACATACAGAGAGTGCATTTCCTTGCCAGTTCAGCTGCGACAACAGCCACCATTTCAGAATTCCTTTGTATTGCAAGTGGATTGACTTGTCAGGCCACTCAGCACAGACTCAGAATTGCTGTGTGCTTGCTCTTGTCAAGTGCAAAGTAGTAATTAAAAAACAAAACAGAACAAAAAAAGCCCCCCCAAACAGCCTCCATCCCGTATCACATCCCATCACCCATCGGGTGAAAGCTCCATGAGCCAACACGCACCTGCTGTCAGTGAGAGCACTTTGTGTGTGATGGAAGGAGCTCTCAGCACCCTCTGGTGAGCTGATGTCATTAGCAATCAGCAGCATTAGAGAAGTGAGCAAGGGACTGTGCCTGTGCTGCCTCAGAGACTTTGCAATGAGAAGAAAGCACTGAAGCTTTGATTCAGTGATGGAAGACGCCTCAACAGAAGAAAACGAAGCTGGGGACTGTCAGGTAATGCAGAAGTGGTAACAGCCATGACAAGCACAGGACAAGCTAACAGGCAGTCAGCAAGTCTCTTCTTGGCCCTTGAATCCATACACAAACACAATCTGCCAAGTGTGCCAAGAGTTGTACTAATGAAGATTTTTAGCTGGCTAAGTGACTAATTGCTTAACATACTGAAGTTAGTACAGTGACATAACTGCTTTGTTGGAGACCACATCAGTTCCAGCATGCCTGCTGATCCAGAAGAGGGGTGGAAAAAGGTCTCTCTAGTACACAGAGAATCTTTCTTCCCATTTCAGGCAAAAAACCCTTCCTAGAGTGAGAATCTGAACTTTGCACATACCTTTTGAGTCAACATCTTCTCTCTAGCTTCATCATGTATAGCTGGATTCCACGGAGAAAAGCTATGGAAAAAGTATAATTAACTCTTACTTGGCATTTTTACAAAGTACAGCACAGACAGAGCAGAAAGCAGCAATTTTCCTTTGTCTGTTGAATTTTAAGTAAATTTGAAGTCTGAGTTTTCAGTGGTAAAACATACAGTTAAGAACTAAATTCATATTGTCATAGATCTTTTCAACAATAGATGTTTAGGTTTTCATTTCTGTTTGTAAGGAGAACTGGAAATTCAGCATGTGTGACATGAAATACTAACCATTCACCATGATGCTGACTGCTCCATTCCCCATGCAACCCAGCTTTAGGAGGGCTTTAAAACTCTGACCAAAGATAGCCATGCAGACTGAGTTCAGGAAAGCCAGAAAGCAGTATTAATGAAAGGACATTTCTGCTTGAGGGAGGTGGGTGTTTGGGGGCTTTTTATTTCTTCTGAGGTTTGTTTGGTTATTGTTTAGTTGAAATTTTTTAAAAGATAAACCAGGTCAGTCAGCCTGGCAGATAAAGGCTGCCATCAGCAACCACACTCCCAACACCACAAGAGGGGGAATTTGCTCATAGTACTCACATGATTGCATAGGGGTCCTCTATTTTGGGCTGATCAAATAAATGACTACTGCATAGTTTGACACTGTCCACCACTTTGCTTTTGAACAGCTGAATATCCTTTTCATACCTGCAAGACAGAAGTGAGTAGTGTTAAGTAATTGCAAGGAGCCACGAGTTTGCTCTAGAAGCACAGACAGACTTGGCAAGTCCCAACTTGAGTTCCTAATGCAACCAAGTCTGGAGGCAGAGACCACGAGTGGACAGAATTTTACAAACCTTGTGTTTCTGCAAGTTTATGCCAAAACCTCTTAAGAGGCCATGTCTATACACATGGAAGATACTCACAGCACTGCAGCCTCAGGGTTCAGAGGACTCGTTGTATCAATCTTGTAGAAGACTCTGCGAGCATACATTAACACTTGCCATATGTGATTATGATTTCTCCTGAAAAGAACAAAACACAATGAAGAATGGAACAAACTTTTCAAATTATACATCAATAGGTCAGCACTAACCTCCATTTTGCAAATGCTCTCTTCACATCCAGTTCACCAGATAAAGGGTCCACTAGTGGGTGGAAGACAGGCAGATCAAAAACCAAGCGCTGCATTAGAAAAAAGAAATTCATGATGACAACTTCAATCCTAATGCTAACACCACAGGGTGAAGGGCAGTCAAATGTTGCTTTCAAACACTAATCAATTGTTACTGTATTAAAAGAAAGCAACTGCAAGTGATTCCTACCAGCTGTGAAGCTGTAACCTAACACACCTGTGTAACATGCAGGGTCTTGTCCTCTCTCACATGCTATCACCAAATCAGGAAACTAATCCAGTTAACTGCACAGGCACTAGTGCCAACACAGGTAATAATATCAGATAAGATCAGATTAAAGGAGTGTTTCTGGTTTAGCTATTTGTGACTGAAAGCTTTTTATATACTTAAACTACAATTGATACTTTTTTTTTCCTACATATTTTTAAGAAAACTGTGCAGTGACACTGCAGTGTCTTCAGCTCTGTACAGCTAGTTTCTCCACGGTTCATACATTCTTCCAAAAGAAAACTTAATTTCAAGAGGAAGGTTCTAAGGCCCTATTCTAGCAAAAGAGTGATGGCTGGTTGAGAGATACAAAAGTCTAACCTTTAAAAGAAACTGTTTCCTACTAGTTCAGTCCTGTTAAAGATGATAGCTTCACACAAAACTTGACACCAAGCAGGCAGCTGCCTGACACAGCAGTGTACAACTGCCCCCAAATCTTCCTCTTGAAGAAATCTGGACAAGACAGCCAGCTGCTCTTCACTGAAGAGTCAGACTGCCACAAAGTATTTTTTTAATTGGTCTAGTAACTTGGAAACTTTTCACTAAAGAGAAAAAGAGCAGAAATGGAAGGTAAGACCATACTATCTCCTTCTCCATTTGCTACACCATGTTCTCCTCAAGTTCTTTTAGTTCTTTGTTTCAATTTAATTTAGAAGAGACAATCAAGAAATCCTGCAGTATTACAGCACAGCACAGGTGTCTGGATTTTACATTCCATTATATCACTACTCAGAATTTTGATACTTCTTTAAGTGTATCAATGTCAACTTCCTGCTGAGGAACTAGCAAATCAAGAGTGGAGGGAAAGAACTGGTTGATTACTTAACACTCTAATGCATCTAACCTCAGCAAGTTCACTCCATGCCAGTCTCAGTAATCAGAGTAATGTAACTCCTCCACAGAGGTTTGCAAATATGTACAAGACATGGCAAATGAGCCCAGCCAAGTGAACAAAATGAGTTTAAGGAAAAGAGAGCTAATTTGTGTATCACCTTTAACAAAAAGCCATATTTATACCATCAGAAGAAAAGAAAAACCCAAGACACATAACCACTTACCGGGCAGTCTCCATCCGGGTAATTATCAGGAATATAGACAGTGAATTTGAACACACCATCCTGGTAGAGCCCATGTCTTATGAATATTACACCAAACCACACTGCAAGTGAGAAAGTTTGCTTGAGTGAAAGAATTTAAAAATACACATACATAAAAATTTTAAAAGTTAAGTTTAAACTTACTTAATGCTGATCGGTACGAGGGCTGCACGTAGACACCTGGCAACTTCTGCTTTACAACCAAGGTGCTGCAATTAGAACCAGCATTTAGAGAGCTCCACAACGACACCCACAACAGCAAACACAGAATGAACCACCCACAGCTCAACAGGGGCTTCTTCCACAAACTTGCTCACAATTCCCAAGGCAGGCTGCTCACAGAAGGTGGTGACAGAAAAGTAGTGAAACCACATTCCTTCACTCCTGCTTCTTGCACCCCCTCCACTTAAAGACTTAACAGAAAACACTATTTCTCTTGATAAAAGTAAGTAGAGAAGTAGAAATTAATTCTTCCCCCAGTACAAGCATTTAACATATGTCAGTATGGAAATCTACTATTTTCTACTGAACCCCAGTTTCAAAGTAAGGAAGAAAAAAGAAATTCAATTAAATAATTTTGAGCACAGATTTGCAGTCAACTGTAGCTACTGCTGAAATGTGACCAAACTTTAACCTCAATTTTAGAGAAGTAGCTATTCAGTTTTCGATGACACTGTGCTGGAGGTCAAACTGAAAATACACTGACAATGGCCAAAACAAATCAAAAACCAAATTATTAAGTTCATAGGTTTTCCAGCTACTTGGCATATGAATTCATTAAATTGATCTCTACATCCTCACAAAAATAAACAACAATCCTAAAGCAAAATATTAACACAGTTCTCTGCTTACAATTTCCCTAGTATTTGTTATTATTTCCCTAATAACGAATTTGCTAAACCAGAGGAGTTTACATTATAATACCAATATATTTATTCAGAAGAAAAACATCTTTCTTGAATTAAGAAGTCAGGGTTAATTCCCTGAGAAAGAGAAAAATGTTTTGAGAGTTCTCACTTTCAATTTAATGGTTAAACACAAGAACTGAGACTTGGTGTTGCGTAAGGACTCCAGGGATTTCATTCCAAAAGGCACTACATACTTGAGAATCCAGAATGTCTCTTACAGAGGAAGTCCCTTCAGCTCTGTAGCACTAATCAGTTATATAACTAGAAAGTTTTGAGGACAGATTTTTATGCTCCCACATCAGCCTACAAATCACTACATTGGGTCAAACGCAACTGCTCCAAAGAAAGGTATTTAGTCACTGCAAGTCCTCCCTCCTAAGTTTTGTGTTAAGTATCACTGAAATGAATACAGTCTTCCTAACATCCACTTGATCAACTGTTATCAGTCAGTGCTCAAGTGTTCCATGTAACAACTGAATGAAGCTCCCACATTCTAACTCCATTAGATAGCACCATATATTCATAACCATCTTCCCACTCAACATCTGCTTGCTTCTATTTTATACTTGTTTCAAATATTTGGTATCTCTGACTAAAAAGCCATTAGGATAACTGGTCAGGATACCTAAACTCACAATATGTTTAAGACTGTGAAATGTAATAATTCAGAGAGTGACATCTAAAGACACCCCTTAAAATTTCATCTCACTTTCTTCTCCCTTTCTGCCTCAAGAGATCAAGACTGTTGCTCCAGAAAAAGAACTTTGCAGACAATGTTTTACAGCCTTCAAGGACTACGGCAGACACCATGCAAGAACTAGGCCCCTGCAGGGTTTTTTTTCCCCACAGAAGCATAAATCCAGTGACCTAAAAAAGATGAAGAAAGTGAAAACCTACAATTCTGCAAGAAGCGAATACTCCAAATAAAAAGGCCCATAAGAAGCATGTGTTCCATTTGTGGACTGGGAGGACGTGGCAGGTGAAGCAGGCTTGGTTATTGGCACAGCATTCTTTGGAATTGAAGGCAACTGTTTCTTTGTAGAGGCTCGCAGGGGACTCGTTCGCAGCTCTCCACTCAAAGTTTTCTCTTCAGTGTCAGATCTCTGTTAAAGTAAAAGAGAACCATGAGACCACACGCCATATTTCAGAGACACTTAACATATGAACATATTTTAACACAAATTTAAACCCAACTATGCTAATGACAGGTTAGGCCAATGAAACATATCTTGGGTTTTGGTCTTCTATTGCTTAGGGGGGTGTAGGAGGTGTCTATTTGCATTTTGTTTTTAAATAGACTTTTATTCAATTAAACCCAGCCTACAAGCACAGAAGTATTCAATGCTGGATAGGAAATCTGCAGATTAGGACAAATGCTTAAGGAGGCTTACATTTATTTAGAACCTGAAACCAGACAGTATACAACATCAGCTTACCAGTCAATCTATTTCTAGCACACAGTGCATCAAGATAAATCATTTCTACTGACAAGCATCCTTACACTGTAGACTTCAAGGACTCTTTAAAAGTAGTGTAGTAAAACTGAGATGAAAAAAGGAAGTTTCATGTATTTCACTTTCTGCCTGTGCTTAAGACATCAACATTCCACTTGGAACTGATCCTATAGCTCACTTCCACCATGAAAGAATCACCACTGGGCAGTGGTATCAAGTTTAAATAGTTTTACTATATGAACCTTTTCATGCCTTTGCTGAGTTTTCTTAGAAGGAAAAACAAAATACTGACAACAAATACTGTACTACAGAGACCCCAAAATCATTCTATAGATTGCCAAGACAAACCTGCAGGCTACAGACTGCTTAGGCTACATGTAGTGACTAAAGGCAGGATTTAAGCTATAGTGTTTTGAAGTACCTGAGACTTGGACTAGTAACAATACCTACGTCACAATCATCATCAAAGTTATGTAATTTGGCCTAGCACTGAACACCTGAGAAATGATTAACCCGAGAACTCTCATGCTTTTATTACTGCCACAACCTAAAGCAGCAATAGCACTACAGAGGCATAGTTCTGTCAAAGCTCATTGCACATGCAATACCTGGCTAAGCTCTATATCAGACACCAAAATACCCTAAGAAAAAGGTGTTTCAACGCCTTGAACAAACTTGTTTCGCGTTTCCTATTTAAAGATGCTTCAGATAAGGAAAGTCAACAAATTCTGGAGTAGACTCTATCCACAGGCTCATTCCAGTTAACGCAGCTCAAAGCTACTTTACACTTTTACCGAAGGCAATCACAACGTCAGGATAAACATACACTCCAACATTATTTGCAGATCACCTGATGTTTTTTCCAGCACTGCTACCACCCCTCCCAAGCATGACAACACTTTATGGCATCCATTCATTAATACCTTGCGCACAGAACCTGTAGACATGCTCCAGAAAGGGTTCATAACGTGTATTCCAAATAAAGGGCTGCAACTTTTCAGTGTCTTCAGAGTGTCCTCAGGCCCTTCTGATTTATACCCTAAAAGTACACAGAATGAATATGCATTTTAACAGACAAACAGGATTCAATATATAGATAGGATCCAGATCTAATTCTGCAGTCAGGATTATATCTCTGTAACTTCAGAAGAAAACTTCATGTAGTTAAGACTGACAATAGCTAAAAATGCCAAAGCTCTGTGATATTTACCAGAAGAACAACATATGTCTATTTTTGCACATGAATCTCTGCCTTCTTTCTGCTAGAAAGAGACTCTACATTCTGCATTCCATGTTCACCTTGCCAACAAGGAAAAAAAAAGGTATCATCTCTTGGCTCAGCACAGCCAAGAAAGATCCTCTACATGTGCAAATATTAAAGTTATCACTTCACCACTTCAGTCCAGCACCAGACAGAACTATGACCCTCTCAAATGCTGTTTCTTGCAGACAGTGTTCATTTTGCACATTTCTGAAGTGTACCAGTTTGAGAAATTCTATGTCATTCCCGGTGACAGAGATGATCCTTTCATTGAGTTTGCATCATGTATGTGTCACTTTGTTTTCATCTGCATTGGAACACCACCAGGAATAGACAAAGCCATAGAACACAGAAGTTTCTCTGTAGCTTATTTAATGGTTTCATTATGAGCACTAAGGCTTAGTGCTCTTTAGATCAGCAGTTCAATAACAAGGACTTCAGCAGTATTTGGAATTTCAGTGGATCATCTACTGTGTAAGTCTTTGCTTTCCTCTCTCTTTTTTTTTTTTTTGTTTAAAATGCTATTGCTTGTCCAAGAACTCTGATCTACACTACAGTACCTCTTGTCTGGCACAGCCTATTGCCTCCACTCTTTTTTCCTCTCCAGTTCTCCTCTACTTTTCTTGCTCATCCTGCCCTCCCATTTCTGGCTTCATCAACTAAGCTTTTGAGGCAATTCACTTTACTCAATTTGTTTAATAGAAAGTTGTACAACATTGATAAAGGAAATTAATGGGATGTGAGAGAGACAGAGCCAATGGCACAGGCTTCTATTGTGGTCAATGCTTCATTTTTATTACAGTAAGCAAGGCAGCATCTCTACACCATTGGTTTGATGAGTTTATAGAGAAAATGGTAACGTTATGACCAAAATCTACCTAAAATTAAAATAAATGCCAATCTTGTTAACAGAAAAAGTAAAAGCCAGACAATTTATTCAAAGAAAGACTAGGAATCCTAACTATTTAAAAGAAATATTAATATCAAATCATAGCCTTCTAGGTTGTGTAGCAGCCAAGCATTCTAAAAATGCAAGCACCTTTCAGAAAAGTGATGAAAAATAATTAATTTCCCCACCCCAAAATCATCTCAAGCATTCCAATAGACGTGATTCCTCCAAGTACTTTTCAGCAGCCAGAGTCTCACATCATTCTGAGCCACTAAAAAGAGAAAGTCAAAGCATGGCTACTGCCCTGTGATAGCAGGGAGAAGATGTTTTCACTTTTCCCCATCTCTTGTCTGGAAAGCAGAGTCACGCCAGAGGGCTGTGCCACAGGCCTTTTCCATCAAAGCCAGCCAGACTAAGTAAGACAGGAAGACACGGGGCCAGGCAGGTACGAGACATTCCCTCAGGAAACTCCGGTGTAACCAGAGGGTGGAGGAGCTGACGCACAAAGAGCACCTGAGTGCTCGGGCTTTGACAAGAGAGGAAAGTGCGGGAAGTTGAGGTACAGGTTGGAAGACAATTACCTGGAATCTGGAGTGATTATGGGATTGGGATGGGATTATTTTGTTTGTTTGTTTTGGGCTGGTGGTTTTTTATGACTATGTAACACAAACTGCACTATCCCAGAACCAGAGATAGAAGAACAGGAGTCAGCAGGACAAAGAATGACATATGTAGGTAAAAACCAACCTAACCTATTCCCAGGGAAACAGGGAACTGTTCTAGAAGCTTGGTAACTGGTGCTAGATGGAGTTCAGTCACCAGATCCACCTTTCAGAAAGCAGCTATGCATCTCAGTACACTTCCAGCTTTGTTGAAAGGCCTTTCATTATCGAGATGCCTACTTACAGGCTATTAAGAGCAAATAAAACATTATTTTAGCTCTAGTTAAGCTAAAGAATAACTTCCACAGGTTCTCTTGTACAGACATCTTTTATCCAGTGGCTTGCCAGTAATAAGTCATACACGATATTGTCCTAAGTTTATTGTTAAACTGTCTCCAGTCTCATCCACTTGTTAAAATACAGTTTATGATTGAGAACTAATAACCTCAGAATACCAGTTTCCCACAGGGGCATTTAAGAAGCCTTTTAAGGTGTTTTAAGAGTTTATTTCTAATCATATTCACTCCTAGCTATGCGATGTGGAAGAGGAGCTCTAAAGGAAACTTATCCACAACTGCTTATGCTTTCTAGTACCTTCATCTGGCAATTTACTACTTATCATTCACAAAGATGATTAAAACCAGTATTAAAATAATAACCAAGTAACAGCAAATTTACATTAGACTGCCTATCCTTCTTCTCACTATGTCTGCAGCAGACAAGGGACAACCAAGTTCTGATACCATTAAGTGGAATTTCTGGGCAGTTTAGGCATTCACTCTTACACAGGGCTCAGTGTCTATCACAAGGCACCCACCATTATGGCATTTTATGGTGCTGTACCTACTGAAACCATCAGCTTCCCAAAATAACCCAATACACTCTTCTCATTTTATGAAAACGGAATAAAAACATTCAAAATCATCCCCCTCTCTCCTTTCACACTGTAAACATTCACAGTATCTCAACCAAGAAGAGGCCTGATAGTGTGCCACTTGATAGTATATTTTCTAATTTCTTCTACTTCAAGAATAGCAAGTAACAGCAACCCTCCTGAGCTGTCCTCCTCCCACAGGCTTTTTATGGCTATCTTCTTCTCTAGTGCTTTTCTTCCAGTACTAGAGCAATTAAAAAAACCAGAACACAAACTTGTGAAAAAACATTACTTCCAGTGCTGCTTCTTGGAAAGGCCTTTTAACTTCTACACAGCACTACATTGCTAAGGTCACATCACACCGGGACCAAAAGCCACCTGCTGCCAGGCATAACTTCACGTCCACGTTCTCCAGGTACACAATACACGTGAGCAGTCAGAGCAAGTGTAAAGTCATCTGTTACCTCATCAGCACTCTAAAAGGCTTCAAAACCCCAAAATTGTCATTAATAAAAACATTAAAGTACTTTGCTCCTGCACCTTTTCCTTCTCTACTCTAGGTATTCTCATTAAAAGTCTCTTCTTTTACCTACTATCGTAGTACGTGTCATGTTTTTCCTTCTGTCACCAACAGTTATTGGACCAAACACAACATTAAAGCAGTTTGAAAAAAAACTTTAACTGCCTGGAACAGAGCACTCTTTCTAAAGATTTTCTGGAAACATCAACAAATCAAAAGGAACCACTCCTGTACCTGAGAACAAACTGAGCTACTTCAGCAGAGCACTAGAGAACAGCACATGCTGAACACACAGTATTAAGTGCTTGTCCAGCAACTGCAGCTGTCAGTTTACACTGGAACGTATTTCTCCTCAGCACGGCCAGTCCAGACCTTCTTTGGACCCAAGACCCTTGCTCACCCACACGTTAATCTGCCGGACAACACGGGAACCACTGGTGGCGATGAACAGGAACAGTGACCAGTCGAGCCTGTTCGCCAACTCTTCCTCCACGGGCGGGTTCCATACCAACACCTGCTGCTGTGAGTTCACTCTCTTAAAACACTATAGGAAACTACAACCTACGCCAACGAGACAAGCTCTTAGATACACCAGCCCAACGGGACACGGAGCGATGGCCGGCCGAGTCCCACAGCACATGGGGTTCCAGAGGGACCTGTCAGCTGTGGGGTCACGGGAGGTTAACAGCAGTCCTGCGCAGCCCGGGGCGGGCGCAGCCGCCCCGCCAGTCCCCGCGGTGTTTCCCGCCGAGGCCGCGGCCGTGCCGGGCACCGCAGCGCAACACCGTTCGGAGGGGGGGGAAGGACGGACGGAGGCTCGGAGGCCGCTGAACTGGGCCCCACCGGCAGTCGCCCCGCGCCCGGCGCTGCCCGAGCCGCGCGGAGCCTCTCGCACCCCACACGGGGCAGCGCTGTCTGGGCGGGGGCCGCAGCTCCAACGGGCCCAACGGGCCGCGGGGGCCCAACCCCTCCCGGCGACAGGTGACGGCGCCGCGGACGCAGACGCCCCGCCGACCCTGATGGAGAGAACAGCTACACCGCCCTCCCGTGCCGCGGGGACTGTTTCCCTGCGCCCACCGCTGCCATTACGCCCGGAAGGGACAGCCCGGGCAGGGCCGGGCGCTGTGGCCCCTCTCACTCACCCACCAAGGCTCCGCCGCTCCCCTGCGCGGCCCAGGCCCCGCCGCCGCCGCTCCCGCTACCCCCGGCACAGCCCCATTTACCGCCCGCCCCTCGGGCCGCACATCCGGGCCGCCCCCCACGGCCAATCGCCGCCCGCCGCTCCCGGTACTGCCCCGCGGGGCGGGCGGCGGGGCAGCAGCCGCCACTCACAGCTCGGCACGGGCCGTGACGCGCCGGGACCGCCCCGACACCGTCACCGCGCGGGGCGGGCGGGCACGGCCGGCCCCGCCCTGCGCACGGGGATTGGTCTGAGGGCCTGTCCGTCTTGTGGCGAGCGGACCAATGGGGCTGCGCGGAGGCACCTGTCACCCTAATCTGGCAGACCGCGCCGGGGGTGGAGCTTAGAGAAACGAACAGCTCTCATTGGTCGGCGGGGCGCGCGGGGAGGTGCGCCATTGGCCGGCGGGCACGAGCGGCCGCTTGGGGGCGGGGTCTGCGGACGCGTCCGTCACCGCCCCGTGTCCGCACGGAGGCCGGCGGGGCTGCGGGCGGGGCTGGGGGCGGAGGGCCGGGCTGCTGTTCTGCCGGGAAAAGCTTGGGAAAAGGCTGGAAACGCAGAGCTGTGGTCCTGCGATCCGTGACAGCCGCTGAGACACGTTCCCGCACATGACAGTCGTGTGCTGCAGCTCGGTGAATACTGAGAGTGTGTACCCGGAGGCATCGGCTCAGCCCCTCCAAATTTTGCAGCTAACGCTGCCTGTATGAGCCAAGAACTCCAACGTCCTACTAGTGGTGATTTAATCAGTCGTGGACTTAGGTAACTCTTTCCAAGAGGCTTCCAAGAATTGACATTTTAAGGAACAAATTTCAGCTGGATTTTTTATTTCTTTTCCCTCACAGAATCACAGGATGGGTGAGGTTGGAAGGGGCCACAGTGGGTCATCTGGTCCAAACTCACTGCTCAAGCCGGATCATCCTGGGCACAGGCTTGTGTCCAGACAGTTTTAGAAATGTCCAGTGAGGGAGACCCCACACCCTCTCATCAGTTTCTGCCCTTTCCTCTTGTGCCGTCGCTGTGCCCCATGGAGCAGAGCCTGGTCCATCCTCTGACATCTCCCTGCAGACACTGACAGACAGGGATGAGGTGTCCTCTCAGTCGTCTCTTCTCAAGGCTGAACGGGCCCAGCTCTCTCAGCCTTTCCTCATAAGAGAGATGCTCCACTCCCCTCATCACCTTTGTTGAATGGACCCACTGCAGGAGGTCCGTGTCTGTTGTCCTGAGGAGCCCAGAGCGGGACACAGCACCCCAGATGTGCCTCACCAGGCCTGAGAAGGGAGGCAGGATCACCCTCCTCGACCTGCTGTCAGTGCTCTTCCTAATGCATCCCAGGATCCCACTGGCCATCTTGGCTACAAGAGCACTCTGCTGGCACACTTTAAAACCTGCTTTTTATGTAAATATTATCAGCTTTTGGTACTATCGATGAGCAGGTACATACACACACATGGTGTTAATTTATGTTAACTATACATTCACACAAATGTACATACAAAATCTACTTCTACAATCTGCTGAAGAGAAGGAGGAAAATAAGAACAAACTACAGGAGTTAGTTTTTATTTGTAATTAGACTTTTTCTGAGCCCAGCAGAACAATTACAAAAGTGCTATACCAAAACTGAAGTAATTTATCAAGGTTTGGAAGATGACAACAAAATCCATGCTATCTCAAGTATAAAAATTACAGAGAATTTTAAAAATCAATGCATATAGAGTGGATTTATTTTTGTTCCTAAGCTATGAGCAAAAATACTATGCTAAGGTTACCACTTCATCTCAATTACTGTAACCTTCTCCTATCCCCCTGTCCTCAAAACACCACTTTAAAGTCTTCAGTCAGTTAATAACGTTATTATTCTGGCTAAACCACTGTCTTGAGTTTCTAAAACCCTTTGGCAATTTCCTGTTCTCAAGTGTTTCAAAAGCAAGCTCTTTGCCCATACCACTGAAGGGCTGCACAACTTCCCTTTAGGCTCATATCCTAAATTATCTACGTTCCACTGCTATATGCAATGGCACTAACTTGTTATCTCCTTTTTTTTCTTAATCTCCTTCCTGCTCTCTATTTTCATTTTCCTGCTCTAAAGCTCTTCCCACCAACTGTTCTTTGAAGGTTACTGTCCCAGAAATCTTTATTACGTGGTTACCTCCATCTGTGGGTTTTTCAGACCTAACCATTCCTCAAAGTGTCTTGCCTGTATTTGTTCCTGACCTTGCTGAGGAATTAAGGTGATAATGAAATCCTCATTTACATGCTGTGCAGATGTCATAGATCTTAACCTGCAAAATTCCATGGCTTGAAAAAAGTTTTCATGTTGACTGTACATGTTCAAGGTGTTGCAAAACTGTATCACAATGGGAATAATATTTTGACCTGTGAGGAATACTTTATCAGGCCTTTGAACGCAACGTTGTTAATCCTCCAAACCTCAGTATAGTCGAGAGTTTCCAACTTTGCAAACTACAGAAATAATACTCTAACAAGAAAGAGGCTAACTTTTGTCTAATACATTTTCTTAAATGCTTTTTACATTCCCTTCTAGTCATACCAAATCTGAATTAATTCTGCTTTAAAAATCTTTGTATTTTGACCAATACAAGAGATTAATCAGGCCTAGAATGCTTTTTGTGTATTGTTTATCTCATGAAAGGTTTCTTTCACTATGGTTGGTACCCACAGCAAACACCGTATGATTAATGCATGTCTAAATAACCTTTAGGTGCTCTTTCTCCTACTCTGCATCTGTTTCATCCAGAATTCTAAATACTGTAAGGAATTTCTCCACAATATATATGTTAATACTGCAAACCCATACACAGTCATAATCCAAACCCCAAAACTACCATCACCTTCCTGTCCCTTTGTAGAAGAAGGAAGGGAGCGATGGCTGTATTGTTTAAGTCATGGTCAATATGATGTTTAATTGTTCAGTATCTGAGAACTCTGGATAGTTCTGAATGGACCAGAGTTTTCCCTGGTGGTGCCAGTGGTTTTGAGAAGAAATCTGAGCTAAAGAGAGACAAGGAAAGTTACAGGAAGTCTGTAATTAGCTGGGGCTCGGCACCACTAGATGGTGTCCTGCAGCTGCTCTAGTCACATATCGCAATCCATGGGCAGGTAAGGGACAAAAACACTCCTTGATGGGAACACAGTATGTGCTGCAAGACAAACAGAAGTGATCAGGCCCAGTGCTCCTGCTTACCTACCACTGAAGTCCCCAGTAGTCCTACAGGGAGGCTAATAAAAGAATTTTGACAAATAACCTACATAACCACACAAAACATTACCTTACTTCATAGCTATTGATATTAACATGACGTTTTCTTCCTAAAAATGCAAAGATGAAAGATAGCATTTTCTTTTTTTTTCAAAGCTAAAAGGCAGAATTACAAACATGGTTAAAAACCTGAACCCCTGACCATCTTATTTTTTTTTGTACTTCCAAGCGCAGTTCCTTTGTGACTTGTATACTACAAGAACATACTATCAGCACTTTATGGAGCAACCTAAGTAAAAATAAAAGCAGTCAGGTCACAGTCCTCCCCTCATTCTGAAGGACAATAGTACAAACAATGTCTTGAGCAAACTGTTTGGGAGAGATTCCTACTGGTAAGGCTGGAACTGGTGAATGGCTCTGGCTCTTCTTGCTACACAATGCCAGGCACAGAGCAGAGAAGTATTTGGGAAGGCCTCCCCCAAACTCCTTGCCTGAAGTGTGAGTTCCCAGCCAGGCCTTCATGGCTTGACAGAAAATGCTGCCCAGATGTGTGATTCCTGCAACCTGTGCTGGGGTTTGAGCTGCTTTGGCACATTGCTCCATTTGTGTTTGAAATTAAGTTCACAAAGTATAAGAAAGAAAAAATACAAATGAGTAAAGATTAATTAGAAGTTCATTTTTTAGGTACACTATCGGAAACTAACAGCAAATCAAATACAAACCCCTCTTCTAGTTTACACCTAACAGTGTGATATTTCTCTATTTTCTTAAAACCAAGCATAAAGATTGAAACTTTTTCTAACAGTAATGTTCGTTCAAGATGATGTACTTATTTTTCCTTATTTTTTTAAATTACAATGAAATTGCTAGAATGGATGTAGCTACAGATGCACTAATGTAAAAAATGCTTTTCACTATGTATTTATTTTCCCTGAGGAAGAGGAAAGATGAAACAGCACTGACTGCATCATCAAAATTTGTCATTTAGTTCTTAGGGTAGAATCACAAGATCCACTGTTGGTCTCTGCTCAGCAGCAAACTCTCTATTAAACAGAAGAATGGAAATATTAAATTTATTTATTCCCCACAGAAAGCCTCCTGTCTTCCTAGACTCAGTTAATATAAAAAGAATACATTTGTGTATAATATTCAGATGCTTTTGTATTTGCATGGCTGTCAGTGTGTTTCACAACATGAGAGATTGACTGTATTAATGGTTTCTGAATAGCAGAAGCTCCTATCAATGACTAATTAAAGATCAGATCACAGCCTTCAAACTACACTTTCTTCAACACGTCTCACATTGTGGAAAAACTACATTAAACATTTAAATCTGAATGTATTTCAGATTCCTTAATTTATGAACTAGAAGCCTTAGTTACTGTGAGTCCAACTGCGCAGAATTCAGAACCATGAAACTTGTAAAACTGACTTACAGTACTCCTTTTATTCCTTTTTTATTGGCTTACCTAATAGTTCTTATTTGAATGGTGAGAATTACAGTTCTAAGATGAATTTTGATTCTTCACACCATGATTTTGAAAGGAATTTCCTATTATAAGGAGAGAAAGGGCTATTTTATCTTTTTTTTTTTTAAGAAGTAAACACTTGGATCTGACTAGAGGCTTACAAATGTCAGAATAAATCCCACAAGAAGACTTAGATTCCAATTGCGCTGGTTTTCAACTTGTGGAAATACTGCTTCCAGGTAAAACATCCCAGGAAAGATAAGTGGATGAAAAGAACTCAATTTGTTAGTCACACATTTTGAAAATATGTTCCTTAGCTATCAAAATCATACAAATCCTCTCTTTGTAAATGCTAACATGTAAAATTAATCTTAAAACTACGTGTCCATACAACTTATTTGAAATAGAGACATTGCCAGGATAAAAGCCTATATATTTAAATCCTACCTTCCTCTGTCTACTGATGCATTAAAATTCCTCATCTTAGATTTTTTACAGTCATTCACTGAGAATTTTTTACAAGGTGTTAATCAGACTAATTAGTCTACAGCTGTAATTAATATTTCCTTATGAATAAGCTTTTTTTTTTCCTCAATACCTTCCTTTCATGGAGCATTTTGAATCATAATAATGTAAAACATACTTTTAAACAAATATGTATGAAATCCCACACTCCCAAGAATAACTAAGATTACAGAGTAATCAGAGTGAAGAATCTTTTTGAAAAATCAGTTTAGCAGAGAATAGTCATTAAAGTGCATCTGTATGAGACAACTTTGGCAAATCAGTGAACACAGACCATGTAAACAACCTTTGATCAGCAGTTTTCACAATATCATTATGAACTCCAGTTTTTGCTGTAATGGTATGATATGATGAGTGAAAGGCAGACCAAAACCAATTCATAATTTTCAGATGGAAAATCACAGTTAATTTGTTGACTGAAAAATAACTACATAATTTCAGAGATGATAAGACATAATAAAGAAGGACTATTTTTTTCTCCACTCACACCTTGAGCCATATTTCTACACAAAAGTCACTTTTCTCCTTTCATCTTCTTATTACTTTCCTGGTAAAGTGACATATTAAGCAGGTATGTAAGTGGTTGGTAATTTTAAAAAGCTGAATATTTAAAAAACTTAGTGGATGACTGATCAAAGAACTGAATATGAAGAGTAAAGGCTGTGGAGAGAGAGGGTGAATATGCAAAGGAAGCTTTCACATTCAAGGGAAACAGCTACAAAAAGCTACCGAGGATTGTGCCTGCCCCTCAGCTAACACGGTTCCAAACAGAGATGATGTTGGGCTGAAATAAGAGGCTGCCACTGAGCAGCACCTTGTAGGCCACACTTGCAATCCATGCCGTAACATCCTGTCTCTAGGGCTCCTCCAGCCCCTCGGTGATCCCATCTCCATTTCCAGCTGCCCTGTCATGCAGTCTAACATGAGGTTGGTGACTCAGTATTTCAATAAATGAAAAGCTTGCGAGAAAGACACTTTCTCTTCCCTCCATCTCTCCAAACAGAACCTGCAGCTGATGCTACTGACTCAGATCTTATAACTGGGAGCAGAGAAGTTAACATTTGCAAACATGAAGGACTGAATGGACACTCAGAAACACCACTCTCACCCCACAGCAATCTTTTTTTCAGTTCTCTAATCTGTATATATATTTCTGGCTTAAACTAAACAGTCTAGTGGATAGTATATATATTTAGTAGATTGTATATAAAGAAAACAACTACAACATTAGGTTTTTCTAGAGCTTGACTGAACGCAGAGGTAGAAGACCTCAGCATCTTCCCACCGGCTGCACATCTGACACCGGGGGTAGATGTCAATGTGGTGCAGTCATTCTTTCACTGGAGACAGGCAGGTAGAACCTGGTTATGTCTCAGATTTGTTCTTAAATTTTTAGGAAACACAAGCTGAACTGATGGGTGCTGTGGGAAAACATTTCCACTGCAAATGGATCCCTTGCAATGAGCAGGAGAAGAGCAAGAACACCGAATCAGATGACTGACTGTCTTGGAAATGCAATTGGACTCAGGATCTGGATATCCAGTTATAGCTGAAGAGCCTCAGAAAAATGAACACTGGTAGATGGAAAATCCAATATCTGCTCAGTAGGAAGCAATTTGAAGCCAAACGAGGTTACTGTTAGCTTCTACTGCATCATGGCCAGGAGGTAGGAACTTCAGTCTGCCTCCCAATTTGGACTATTCACATCCAAGCTGACTAGTCACAAATTAATGTTTTAGGGGCATTACAGACCAATTAAAAATATCAAGAAAATTCCTGTTCACTTCAACAAGATTTCAGTTGAGAGATTTCATCTATGAGAAAGAACTTATGTTGGCAAAAGGAAATCTTCAACACAACATCTCTTTTCCTGTCTATTTTTTAGCTGAATTTTGGTATCTTTTCTATGCTACCTGCAACCTTTTCTTTGTAAGTTAGTGTAAGTGTGTACCTTCCATTCAGTCCTATCTGTTTCCTCAAGATAATAATTTAATTCAGTCCTATCTTCTATCCATTTGACAGTTACCAAACCCAGGAGAGGTTGGGAGGTTTAATTTTTCTTCCTTTTTAAGGGACACAAGTAGTGTCTCTGCAGTTTTGAACTGTGGCTTGGCTGTTTGTGGTTTTATTACACAGCATTTCATTCTAAAAAGCAAGAGTGTGAACTGAGATTAGATTTAAACTGAGTCTTTCCAAACATCATGAGAATTCCTCTGTCAAATAAAACTTTCATCTTAATTATCCTTAATAATTTCCACTTTGCAAACATAAGGTCTCTTAATGCCTTTGGAAAATGAAGATTATGAGAGAGACTATACAAAGATAAACATGTCTCATTTTGCAGAATTTTAAACACCTTCTTTCAGACAGTAAATCTAATGTTAATTAATAGCAGGGTATAATATTAGATTTCTCTCTTTTATGAAAATCCTGGATAGAATGTTCCCCAGTGCAGTATTTTCTGTGTTATTTTATATATTGGTTCAAATTTAAAGCTGAGCATATTGCTGAAAAATGTCATGTAACTTAACCAATAGTTCAGCAAAGAACTAGTGTCACAATTTAATTAATTTTTATTATTTAATTACAGACTGTGCAATTATAAATTAATTTTTATTTTCAGTACCTCAAAATTCTGCCCACCAAAGTTTTGAACACAGGCATGTGGTTTGAGTATTTGAACTGGACAGAAATCCCCCATTTAATTTATGACAACCTCAGTCTGTATGTCTGTGTATGCACAAGTCTGTGTACATAAATGCACAGAATGCTAATTCAAACACATCAATACCTTTCTTAAGTAATTATAGCAGCTGCACACCAAGCTAAGTGCTGTATTCTTAGAAAAATGAATATTATTTTTACAACTGCGATACACAATTCAATATGCTGGTTTATCTGAAACTAAGATATCTCTACAAAAAATATAGGCAACAATTTCTTTTTAAAATTACTCCTTTAAAACTACTAAAAGAATTGTTCCTTCCTGTTGTAAATTGCATAAGGATGCTCTTGAAAAGGAACATGCAATGGTTTGTACACAGAAAGAAGAACATGAACCAACATTAAAACAATAGTAACACAGCAGCTGTACTTCCATGAGGGAAATCCATCACCCATACAATAGTTAACAGTTCTTCCAAACACTCATTACATTTATAAAGCCAAAGCAGCCACCATGAAAAAACAAACATATTTAGAATTAAGATATTTTTAATATTAGAGATTAGGAAGGATCAAAACCTACCATAAGGACAGGAAAATGAAACTCTCCTTCCTTCCTCTTCAAGCGTTTCTGTGATTAATCTGAAATAAGGATTTTGATTCAAAGCAATCTTTAGGGCTTGTTGTTGAAGTTTGCTGTGGCTGGCCTCTTTAGAAATCTGTTTTAAAAACTTACCTACTGTTTATTTAGCAGAAAATATTTTGAATTTGGTCTTATTGAATAAAATGTTATGGTCTAAAATTAGCTAAGGAGATCTGTATTTTTTTACCTCCCCCCGCTAAAAAAAAAAAAACCAACCAAAAATACCTAACACAAACCAACAACCCCCCAAAACCACAAAAAAAACCCCCATCCCCAGAAACAAACAAACAATCGCCACGCGTGATCAGGGAAAATAAAGTTCCTTACAAATGGTCATGCAGATTAACAATTTTATCTCACTCTCAAATTATTCCTTACCAAACAATGACAATAGATAATTTTATATGTTTATGCTCCTTATATAAAAAACTTTTGCAAGTCATATGGCATTTCTGCATCCTTGAATTACAGAAAGGATGAGTTTGGAATGGTCCTCTGAAGATTGTCTGGTCCAATCCCCCTGCTCAGAGCAGGACCAGCTGGAGCAGATTGCTCAGGACCACATCCAGCTGTGGTTTGAATATGTCCAGGAATGGAGAGACACTACAACCTTTCTGAGAAACCTGTTCACTACCTGACCCCCTTCACAAGACCTCGAGTTTCATGATGTGTCTGTAGAGGCTGCTGTGCATTTGTAGCAACAGCTGCTCTGCGGTGAACAGCTATTTGTGTCAGAACATAATATGAAAGCAAAGGTAAACTATGGAAGAGGACAGGATGAGAAATTGTATTCTACAGAAAAAAGTATTGTGTAAACTGCATCAGCTATGCAGACTGGTGAAAAGATCTTTAGTAGTCTCAAAGGTCAGAGAAAAAGCTCTCATCTCCCGTTCCCGCTCACTAGATCTCTGTCTATGGGTGTTCAGCTACCTAAAGGAAATGAATGTGCTTTTACCAATTTTGTTTGATGAACATTTTGCTATTCTGGAAGGATAATGAGAGTTCTGAGTTAGAATAAATCTGCACTGCTATGTGGAATGTAGCAGGGCAGTATGCAAGATCAGTCATGAAGCAGAAGCAGCGTAGGCAAGTCATGTTGTGGCATCTAGCTGGAGTGTGCTTCTGATACCTGCACCCCACATTTCATGGCTGGGTATGTGAACACAGCACTGCAGCACATTGTCCAACTGAACTCTGTTGCACAGACTGTCAGATTTAGCATGTTTTCTATCATGGGTTGATAGCAGACCTAATACCTTTTCCCCTATAAAATAAGTTACAAGCATACTTGGGTAATAGAAATGTTCAATCCATTCCACAGTGGTAAGTAATGACCAAGATATGTAGCCAAAGGATGTCACAACTGCTTCACAGATATGCTTGTAAAATCCAAATTAAATACTAAATGATACAGCAAAGAAAAAAAAAGAAATGCAGCCCTTTCTTATATTTAAAAAAACCCAAACAACCCAGAACTAAAAAAGCTCAACATTAGCTGCTCATTACAACTGCTGTGCCTTGCTGCCCCTCGAAAAAAAGGTTAACTTTATACCAAACACTGCTCAGATATCTGATGTCATTACTTACCTGTGATAAAAGCAAAGAACCCGTACACACAGAAAGCTGGTGAAGAGACCAGGGATATGTTAAGGGGTATGTTAATTTTGCTAAAAACGACTGAGAAAGAACTCAATTACAAGAAAATGAAAAAAGAGCAAAAATTTTGGGAGATAAATATCTTTAATCTAGTGTGGAAAGCCATAACAAGAACCAATTTTGAACAAGACAATCAGTAAATATTTTAATAGTAAGAGTGATTAACCACTTCAGCTACTGAATGGAGTGATATCTCTTGATTTCTTCAAAGTGAGTTTGAAAATCTCACGGTATAATTTTTTTTTTTAAAATCTAGCTTCTGGGTTCAATATCACATGGACTGTAATGGCCTACCACAAAGGCTGGAGGAGACTTATTAGTCTTTTTTGGGACTTCTGTGAGTTAATGGGCTCCCCATTAGCTGTCCTCATGTTAATATTACAGCTAATCACTCTCGCTTTCTGTATCTGAAAGACTATTAGATCGAGTTTATACAAATAAGAAAGATACCCTCAAGGTCAACAGCCTTAAAGCATTAGCACTTCCTTGGACTTACCAACACAGTCCCAGTTAAGCTCATTGCAGGACTTTGAAATAATTTCAGAATGAAAATAGGAAAGCTGAACATAGACATATTCTCTCATAGGGAATTTCAGCCTTTTAATTTTCTTTAAAAGAAACATTAAGCACTTGCTATTTGGAATACATTTAAATATGTAAGTATCTTAGACTCCTAATGAGTATGCCACAGAGGTGGAATCACCCCCAAAATATGGGATCATAATTATTATCACATGGCAGTGACTGCTTTATTAACTGTGTGCTCAAGGAGCGAAGGGTTGTGTTACATGGATAGATTCCTCATTTTTACTTCCACCATCCGTCATAGTAGAATTCACTGGAAAATGGAGTACAAATCATTCAGGAATTTACAGCAGTCAGTTGAGCTAGTTCTGTGCTATATCATTTCTGGAACTGAATGCCTTTGTTTTGCACCCTAAGGGCTGCTCATATGCATAAATAGCCCCCCTTTTTCTGTTTCTGACTCACAGTGTCCAGCCAATACAAAAAAGATTATGAAGTATGAAAATCGCACATATCTCCACCACAGAACAATAACAAGATCTATACTTTGATTTCCTGGGAAATAAAAATTGTAGCTATACTTCCTGTCAGCCCATTCCTTTGAACGTGTTCTCTTCATAATTTGGATTTTGAATCAAGTTTAAATGGCAGTTAAAAATCGTATGTGGCAGTACACAATGAAATTTAGCTTGACAGCTTGGACATCAAAACTAAAAATAAATGACTTCACATCCAAATAATAAGTAATAACAATGTTAGCCTGCATAAGAATAGCAGGACTGGATTCAAATACAATATTAATTTTAGGGATATGAGTGACTAGGGAGAGACAGAGGCAAAGAAACAAATCCTTCATATAGCAATAGTCTCTTCTTATCCCCCAGGCAACTGGCTGCCTTTCACCTCGGCGGCGGAGCAATTATGTGGCATAATGACTGCAGTGCAAATAAGCAGAGAGATTTTATTAAACCAAATGAGCAAATCATCTGCGTATTATTGCGATTTGATTGACAGTGACAAGTGTCGAGCAGACACGGATGTGAATATGATAAAGAAGCTTGCAGGAAAGCTCTTGATAATGTTACTCTTGATAAAGTTGCTCTGCAAACCTCTCTAAGTAAATAAAGGGGAAAGAATATGATGCATATTAATTCGCATAGTTTGCAACCTGCCACAGGACTAGAGAAAAAGTTGCAATAGGTTCAGCACATGGCATTTCATATGAATTCTAAAATTGCATTTATGAGTCTCATAGACTTTACAATAATATATTAATATTAAAAGTAAAGGTCATTCCACATAACAGTTAAGCTGCCTGAGCTTCAACCTTTATATCAATAACAGACTCGAGCTGGGGGCATGAGGAGGAGGAAAACAAGTGGAATGATCTGAATAAATGTAAAATGTTACTTAGAAAGATTGCTGCCTTTTGCTGGGATGTCCATTTACACATTTGTACTTTCAGTGGACAATTACATTTCTGACAGGCCTGCCATCAGAATGATTAAATCAATACCTTTCATATGCAAGTGTGATTCATTGGCATGGGCCTTCAGGCCTCCATGGAAGCCACTCTCACATTAATGACTCCTTATGACATCATAGCTGCACAGAGTCCAAAGTTTCACATCATTGCAGATGGCATGGAACTTTGGATAATTCCTTTTTGCACTCGGAATGAATTAACCAAGGTGACTGGGAAGCTTTGACAGCAACACTCATGGAAGAAAAGCAGTGGGGATAAAATCATGAATACACTAACACTGTCACTAACATCATGAATACATTTGGGCTTACAAGTTGAAATTGTTTTAGTGGATAAACCATGTGATAAATAGCTCTCTTTCCTCCACTCCTTCATATTTTTTATTACTTTAAATTTGAATGTGAACAAGCCACAGCATTATGCCACACTTCAGTGAACATTCTTTTGCCATCAAGTACCATCAAGTTAAAGACTTCCACTCCTTGAAAAAGAATCATATCTGAGAGGAAATGTTCTTGTCATTTGAAGTACACTGTAAAATGTGGGAAGCATTTTTGATTTATGTTGTAATACTGATTTGAATATCTATTTGGACATATTTCAAAGAGACCAGCTTTGCAAAGTTCTGCACAGCCTGAGCTGATTCTTGGGCTGTGCTTTAACTGTGCAAGTAAACTTCAGCAGAGCCATTCTAGAACTAACATGCTCAGATAACTGAACCTTGATAAAAAAGACTTGAAAGTCTCTATAATTTACTTACATTTTCCAGGATGTGAGCCTTCCAACTCTAGTGAGCTGTCCAAGGGGTATGAACTGAACAAAAANTCAAAGAGACCAGCTTTGCAAAGTTCTGCACAGCCTGAGCTGATTCTTGGGCTGTGCTTTAACTGTGCAAGTAAACTTCAGCAGAGCCATTCTAGAACTAACATGCTCAGATAACTGAACCTTGATAAAAAAGACTTGAAAGTCTCTATAATTTACTTACATTTTCCAGGATGTGAGCCTTCCAACTCTAGTGAGCTGTCCAAGGGGTATGAACTGAAAAAAAAAAAAAAAAAAGAGTAGAATAAAGTATTTAGTATCAAATCCATTTGCTGTAGTATTTGTTAAAACTTTTTATATAATCTATATGTTATAATAAAAATTTTACTTACATGAATATTATAATGTATTGTTTAAAAGCATCAGATGATATTAGTTCTAGAAATAGGAACTAGAGTATTCAGTAAAACAAATTACTAACATAGTCCAGTTGTTGGAAATTAAGGAGTAATTTTTTGTTCTTATGAAAATCAAAATAAAATTTCATACAGTTGAGGGTTTTTCACTGGTTTGGAGTAAAATGCAACAAAAGGATAGACAATACTATCTACACGCCAGGAAAAAACTGTCAGCATAAGAACTTCCTATGCTTTAACATTGCTAATTCTGGGTTTGGGCCTTTTTTAAAACTTTGAAAATAATTTTTAACTTTTTTTTCTTTTTGATAAACATGTTTAAGAAATATTACAACCTAGACAATTTTGAGTGCCTAATATTCTTCAAATTCATATCCAATTTGATGCACTCTGGTCTTTAAATACAAAAGTAAATACTTTGGTTACAATACTTTGATGATCTTCAAAATCTAATCCCTGATATGCAGCATTTTTTATCACAAAGCAGTTAAACGAGTACCTAAATAAGTCAATAGAAGTCTAAACCATCTCATTCTAAAATTAAACTTTTCCTATTGAATAAAGTCTGAATTGATTCTAAAATGTAGTAAGGTTGGCCCTCCAGGAAGGAAAGAAAAGAAAAAAAATTCAGTCAAACAAACAGAAGACAAATTTTAGACCATAATCAGAGAGACTCAAGTTCTTGAAGTGTGCAGCCAGTAGCATTCACTGACTCTACTTTTTTTGTATCATTAAATCTCATCTGTCTTTAGCACCAAATTAATCAGGAACAAAAATTTTCCAGGACTAGAAAAGAAATATTTACAAAGCTAAAATATCAATAACAAAAACATTTAAAATTTATTTTCTAAAAATATTACCTCAATTATTTTCAGGGATCCTTTGAGGGAGATAACCAGATGTTTTAATAACCACTATCATAATGTTTCCCTAAAATAATACTTCAAAGCAGAATATTTAAAGATCAATGCAATTTTTAAAGTCAAGCCAAGCCTAGTTAATTTTTTATTAAATGTCAAACACATCTTCAGGTAGTCCATTTTTTTCTGAAAAATTAAACTGATTTGCTTAAGAAGTAATAATAATTAGAGACTTACCTTTAGAAAACACTAACATTACTGTTAATTTTCACATTCACTATTCCCACCATTAGTTAGGGAAGTATTTATTCACATATTGAAGAGTGAGCATGTGCTAAGTGTAATTTCAAATGTCTGCTCTTCCAGAAAACCTGGAGGATATGAGCTATTGAAGGCTAAAATTTCTATAAACTAATAGATGGCTCTAGAGATGAAAAGCCCAGATCACTGCACATCTCAGTAAATGTACAGCAAAAGCCAACCAAAATGTGCCAATATATATGGCCCTAGATCCTTAATCTTTTATTTAGGCAAAAACTTTCACTGTTTTGGAGTTCTTAAAAAGCTTATTGAGAATCCCTAGCAATCAACTGGCCTTTGTAATTGTTGTTAATAAAACTGACTGTGCTAGATATGGATCTCACCACACTTCTCAGTTCTTCTGTTATCTTTCAAAAATGGAAGATGATAATTAGATGCGAACTTAAGTCAGCAAGTTTACTCTTAAAACCAAAAAGGTGAAAGGTAACTGTTTAGGAGTGTTTTGGTATATCAAACAATTTATATTGATATTAGATATCTAAATTGTGAGAAGCAGTCTGCCTTTGAGATTAAACAATAATTCTTCCATTCGAGAGATATCACTGCATCAGATAATTTATTTTGTTACAGTCAGCCAAATTGCTGATTCTTAAATCAAAGTATCAAATGCCTGTTCAGCTAAACAGGTTGCATCCAAAATAACTTGATTTTAATAAAAACTCTGAAGCAAAGTGTAGTCAGAAAAGAAGTACTGAACTATTGTTAGAGATATGAAATGGACCCGGCCACTAAATTCTGGCCTGGATTTAGTTTCTCTTGTAATATCAAAGCAGTGCAGCATATAACAGAGTTCTAACAGTAGGTAGGAGAACTTGGCTACAGTTATGTAGACAAGATAATTAGATACCAAAGTAATTTTTGAATGGCCTTCTTTCTTACCATGCAGGCTGAGGCTGTTCTAACTCACAGTTTGTGGACTAATCTTGGTCACAACAAGATGGAAATATAAATACATTTCAAGTCATTTATGCATCATACTATCCTAGCTTAGGATCACATGCTATCAGTCATAATCTGCATTACATATGACAGTTTGTCACCTTGCTATATTCATTGTGAGAACTAAGAATTATGTCTCTAATAATGAAAAAATTGCCATTGAAAAAATAACACAGAAGCGTTCAACCCAAATCTTCCACTGCACTTCAGAAGTAATGAGATATTAGATAGGGGAGGCACTGACACAAATCCCTCTGTGGGGAAGATCACGGTATTTGTTAAACTAGGTAACAATTTAGAATTCAACAAACCCCACTAAACAAACCCAGTTAAATTACGCTTAGGCAAGTATTGTTCATCTATTCTGTGAACTGTGGCTCCGCCTCGCCCCAGAGAGTTCAGTAGTATCTCTCCTGATGGTCAGTCATAATTGGTTTCTATTCTCCACGAAAAACTGAAAAATCTAAAAGGGAAGTGCCGGGTCAGGGGTTCCGTGTGGGCTCAGGGGGTAGTGATGTCGCCTCACGGGTATCCCGTTCCCCGCGGTGAGCCGTGGGCCTCTGAGCTGTGCCGGGGTGGCTGCCCGAGGAGCGGCGCGAGGGCCGCAGGCAGAACAGAGCCTGCCGGCAGCACGGCCATCCCCGCCAGGCCAGGGGACTCCACCGCGGCCGTCCGGAACTGCGCCTCGCTCCAGCAGCTCATGCAGTGGTCACAGGCAGCTTGGAAACCAAGTCCCATTGGAACACATCCTGCACTGCACACAACGGTTTGTACAACTAAAGGCATTCGCTAAACAAACCGTCAGATTTTCTCTCAACGCTCTCATCCTTCCCAATTAAAATACCTGTAATGTAGAATCATCATTTTAAAAAAGAACAAATTAAACCATAACCAAATACATTAGTCACTCTCCTAGAACCTACAATTTATTTTGGTACAGTATTCTATGATACTGACACTAATGAACTTTAACAGACATGAGATTTTTCTTTATTATTATTTTAGAAAAGAAAACACGAGGTTATTACATAGAACTTTTGATAAAGTAGGAAAGCGAAGAACTCAACTGCACAAAATACAAATCACAACTGCCTCTTTTTAAAATTAAATTGCAAATATTTGGGAAAAAGCTAGAGAAACGAAGGGATAAATATGTGGCTCGAAGTGGCACAAAAAAGTACATAAGAGTCCTAGAATGGGCACTCATTACCAGAATTCTACCTCCAGAAAAAAAAAAAGGAGAATATTCTGAGATAGGAATAAGCAAAATAGGTAAAATGATTGTGTCTGGATCTCAGCCTTGTTCTTGTATCCATCTGGGATGCAGGAAGGATCCGTGCTATGTCTCTCAGCCACAGTCATACTCCCTGCTCGACCCAATAAACTCCTTCCCAAGTTGTGCACGTTGTGGGATGACAACTTAGACAAGTAAATCCTATTTAGATAATTTCATGTCAACATATTAAACTCATGTTGTGTACCAAAACCCCCTAACGATTACCAGTAATATCTCAAAAGAACAGAAGTAGGTGGTTGACAATAACAGTAAAAGGTTGTGGGGATTTTTTTCTTCCTTTAATTCAAGCACTCAGATGGAAGAAAACATGCCTCCAAACCAATGAACATGCAAGTCTACTAAACCCAGCATATGCTTAGCCAGTGGATGCATTTCTGTTGCTCAGGGTGGCACCAGAAGTTACATATTGTATTTTTCATCTTCTGCAGTGGTAATTTCTTGGTCATTTACCTCCTCAATAATAATGTTTAGCTGAGTAAAATAATGCTTTAGGCTTTAAGTCTTAAAGGTTCTTCCCCCTTTGCCCCCCTCAGCAGGATGACTGATTTCAGCCCTTTAGAAAAATAAGCTTACTTATGAGACATTAGTGGCATTATTGCCTCCTTTAATATTCGTGACAGTCTCCAGCAAATGTATCACAAGTTGGCATTTATTAGTGCTAGGCACAAGTAAGGGGCATGTTATTTGATTTGAATAACAGCTTGGAGCTACAGTTTGAGTCCAGAAATATATTAGTCAGAAACAATCTCATTTAATAACACAGAAACTAATAAAAGAAAAGTATTCCAACTGATTCAAAATTGAATTTATGAATATTGCTTAGCAGGATTAATGATCAAAAACTGAACCTGTTTGTCATGTTATAACAGACTTTTCGATTTAAATGCAAAACTAGAAGTCAATGAGTCCAATGGATTGTATATTGCTTTGAAGAAAACCAGTTCATTTTACACATAAGCTTTGAAATTGGCAATAAACTTTAATTACAGGGTCA
This sequence comes from Atrichornis clamosus, assembly GCA_013400975.1. Taxonomy (NCBI): domain Eukaryota; kingdom Metazoa; phylum Chordata; class Aves; order Passeriformes; family Menuridae; genus Atrichornis; species Atrichornis clamosus. Next base: position 105,175 of record WBMZ01002680.1, on the reverse strand, counting down.
GATAATCAAATTATAATCAAATAGCCTCACATAAAATCTGTGTTTGAAATTAATGAGATACAATTCTACTAGTCTGTAATATTGTACCTCTGAAACTTACTAAAAGACATTTCATTTTCATTTAAAAGTCACCTTAAGGACTTTTCCCTCAATTTCTTCTGCATAGCTCAATTTTATTTGGAAATGTCTCATTTTTAGACCACACATTTCTAAAGATTTTTGCATATGGAAAAATCATTTGTTGCTCCACAGATTTTTTTTATTGATAATAAGAATTTTAATATAGCAATATTAGAAATCCTTCAAGTAGATGCATATTTATGCATTTTGGAGAAAGCCACAGTTCAGATAATAAAGCTGTATAGTTGTTCAAATGCACATACTTATTAAAATTTTAATTTAAGATGAAATTTTTGATGACTGATCTTAACTTGCAAGTGCAAACATATATGCTAATGTACACTACTGCATAATCTATTTCTTTTCTGGGGTATAGAGCCATGATAATTTCTCCCTACATGTCTTACCTTATTTGGAAGAAGAAATATATCTTATATTTAAAACAAAAGATAGGAAGAATAAATCCAAACGCACTCTGGCTTTCTTAAAGATTTGCTGCTGTGTGGCTTCAGGCAAGTCGCATTATATTTTATAGCTAAGCTTTCTCATGAAAAATGGAGTTACAGCTTAGTACAGCTTTGGTGCAACTTCACTGGGCTTACCACGGGACCTTAGTAATTGTATAATGATTATCAAAATGAAGATGCAAAGTTGTTGGATAGATAATGTCAGACCTCTTTAAACATGCAACTGTAAAAGTATAGAAGAAGTCAAATATTTCTAAGGCTATCATTCTATTCAATGGCATACAAGTGCTTGATAGCACACAATGTAATTTTTAAAAACCTAGACCTTGTACTGAAGTACAATTATAAAATTTTACTACTAAGCAAAACATTTTTACTTTTAAAAATCAAGTTATTCCAAGTTAAAAAATAACAATTGTCAAAAATAACTATTTAACAACTAATAATCTACTTAGATGGACTACAATAATGAAAACTAGATCCCTTGCACAAGAAAATCACTACTTAGTAAACTTGGGTGTGAACTTATAAAAGAGTAGTTACCACTTCCATTGGCCAAGAACTAAGACCATTCACACACCTTCTTAGTGTAGAGCAGCATTTATTCGTGTGTTCATGACCTAAAATTCAGTACTGACTTTTTTTTGGAGAACACAAACCTTTAGAAAGTTAAGGGAATATTGCAGCTATTCCTGTTGATTCTTCCTGTGTAAAAAGCAATAAATTTGTATCTTTCAACTCACAACAGAAATTTTAATGAAGTAATTGTCACAATTGCCCTAAATTGTTAATATCACTGATTATTGCAGTCATACTGTGGATATTAAGTTCTGGGATAGGAGCTTTTGTCATTCATTGTTCAGCCTTGTCTGTCCCAGATTAAGTTTGAGAATATTCATTTTATTTGTGATAGTTTTCAAAACTCTGAGCAGTGGGGATTCCCTAACTCCATTTGTGAAATTAACCTACAACTTTACACATCTCACCATTATCAAGTTTCATGTCTTTCACAAGTGTGATCTTCTTTCTGCCAGTCTCATCCCTTCAGAGCAACATAAATAAACATCAGCTTTGATGTCATCGACACAATTCAAATATTAGCTCCTTTCCACTCTACCACGTACAACTATCATTTAGGCAAGTTATGCTGGCTAATTCAAGCCAACTAAAAACCAACCACAAAACAAAACAGGTAGAATATGTAGTATTAAAATCAGACCTTACTTCTGTTGCTGATAAGCATGGTTGAAAATGTACACATTTTACATGGTATCTCTATCTGCCACGGATAAAATTGCCTTGTGGTTTCAGTCATTAAAAACCTTTCTCTCCATTGTTGTCTGAATAAACATTTAACCAGAAATGATAAATTACCATCAAACTTCTGTCTGTAATACACTCGACTGGAAATGAGTGAGAAATACACATGAATGCCAAAAATTATGTTTCCACTATGGCATCAATATAAATTCAAAGAAATAATATCAAGCTCAAACATGCAACTGCTTTAATTCTGGTTGAAGTCTGCACATCGTAATGCCTTTGCCCTGCCATGTTTTAAAGCTGTGTGTGTTTCCCCATCTCTCTCAGCTTCTGAGTGTTTCAGTTCCTTGCAGAGGACAAAAGCCAGTAAGGGCAAATCTAACTTATCTAGTAAACATCTAGAAAGCTGCAAACAACTTGAATTGAGCTTGACAGGTTAGCACTTCAAGACAACAGGTCAGGAAAAGAAATGGAAAAAGAGACAAAGTCAAGGACTGACCTTGCTCATGAGACTTTTATGAATCCATTTGTACAGCAGCATTTCCCTGGGTGTTTTGAAGAATGGAGAGAAAGCCCAGTCAAACACTTTACATGTCAAGGCCTTAAACGTCTTCAGATGGATGGTTTGCACTCTGATAGTGACAATGTAGATTGTTTTGAATCACGCTGGTTAAAATGGGAATTTTGATAGAGATTAAAATCAACAAGATACCTCAAGGAATAAAATTTTTCCTACTTCTTCAACTCCAACCTCTCAATTTTCAGTGAGTGGTAAAATTAACAAATTTAGTGGAATAGTTTAGTATTAAAATCAGAGTTACCACAAGCTAAATATTAACAGTTCAGAGTATACAGAATTTTCACAGAAATAAAGCTGGAGGAGAAAGGATTTGTGGAGATCTCACCTGTATCACCGTGATCAGGTGAAACTGCAGCTCCATGCAGTGCTTGTCACAGTGTAAGAACAGCCTGGAGGTTAGAGGTGACTCACTGTTTGCTGGTGAGGTGACGAACACCAGCTTGTTCATTTTGTACAAAATTGCTTTAGCTTCAAAGTTTTGAGGTTTTTTTCACATCTTCTGACTTTTACAGGAAAACACATGTTTTGGATGGGAATTCAAATTCTTTCTCTATGAACACAAATCCAAGTTGTTACTATTGGACATACTATTGTCTCACTTTTTTTTTTACCTCAGTTTTGAAAATACACACAAGCAAAAAAACCCCACCAAAACCGCTCCAACAACCTAAAGTTTACTATCTTCCATTTGTTTCCATTTGAAAAGAAACAGATGCGGAAATCAGGTGTTTTTTCTCCTTTAATCCTGTATTTATAAAGAATGCTCAACAGTTTTGAACAGATGGAAGTTGTTTCTTTGCTTCTTGCTTCAAAGTCTTTGTTAGTCAGCACATCATACAGTCATTCTATTGAGGCAATTTTACTGAAATCCTTGTTATCACATCATCTATTCCTTATGAACAACTCCCAATAAAGTCTTGGGACCCAATGTATCCCATCCATTACTTCTTATATGTATGTATCAGCATTTTATTGGATTCCTCAAAGGAGTTCTGCTTTTTTTTCTCTGAGGATTGTAAAATCATGCTTGGAAGCATTGTGAAGAGTACAGCTAAGTGTCCTTACTGCTGGAGTGTTTTAATTCTTGCAGAAATAAATATGATTTTTATCTGCAGGTTTTATACATAATCCAAATTATTTTCTTTCCTTTCTAGGAATTTCATCCATAAGAATAGTAATTTTTCAGGTCACTACCAAACACTGCATGAAATCCCTTGAGGGTATTTGCAAAGGTTATGACTAAGCTCTCTTGATTTCCTCTTTCTAGCAAATGAATCCACAGAAAAGGTGGTCCATCAGAGTCTGGTTAAATTCCTGATCTGAGTCACTTTGCAAACAACCTGTCTTTCTCTGCAGACTAGAGAGCCTGACAAGCTTACTAAAACAATTTAAGTCTTTAACCTCAGCCCAAGTGCAACCAGCTTCTCATTGCTTTCTTATGGGCCACTTCGTGAAGATATCCAGAGTTGCAAGGCTGTAAGAACCTCTCCCAGGTCCAAGCATAATGTGCAAAATGCCAAGGTTTGTGCAGTCCAGCAGCTTAAAAATTATGTCATCTTCTCTTTCCCCCCAAATTAAGTACAATCTGATGTTGCAGGTGCCCATCACTGGAGAGGCCTAACCAGCATAATTAAAATAAGCCCCACTCAGGGCCACATCCTGCTCATGTTTCTGTGTCCTGTGATCTGACATACCACCCATGTTCATCTGCACAACAATGTCCTCTCCTGGTCATCATCAACTGGTTTTCAACTCCTGTAGAATACTTCATCTTTCACATTGTGAACAATAAGCTTTTGCTGTAATAGCTCAAAAAGATACAACTGCCTCTTCACAGGTAGCACAAATTTCAATGTTCTACTTTCAGCAACTCATGGGTCTAGACTAGAAAAGGTCTGGGGTTTTGTTTGTTTTTTTGAATCAAGTTCACTCATCCTTGTTTCTGGAAATACTTGCAACTAGCAATCCAGATCCTATAAGAATGCAAGAGTAGCATTGCCATGACTGTGTTCCAGTTTGTGGCAAAGTGTGGTAGATTTGCAACTGCTTGGCAAGTTTCCCTGAGAATACCTGAATGAGGTATTGAACCTCATTGAATTAGATGCATGGTCTATCCTGATCATTTGCAATGAAGAAAATACTCCTTAGTCAGAGTCATGGGTTACTTTTGCAATGATTTTGCTTTGAAAACTCCTGCCCCCACACGTCCTCCCGCTGACCTCCCACCCTGGTAATAAGTTAGCAATATCCCAACCCCTTTGTGTTCCTGTGTCAACACTACCCCCAAACTGTAAGTGTTAGCAGCTGTGCACTATATGAAAGGGGGCTTCAAACACACAGACTAAACCAGAAGCAATCACAAGAGCCTCTTTGACTCAAAATGCTAAATCACACACTGCAGATCATTGAAATGGTTTCCTTTCTGTATCCAGCTTATGTAGTGGTTTTGCTGTTCTGGCCAACCTACAAATGAACTTTTTGTAATAGGAGGCCTAAAACCTCTGAACATATGTGAGCATCCAAAGAGTTGGCAAGTTTTGGACAGCCTCAGCTTTCTTTTCATTGTGAAAATTTCTCTCGCTGATTGTATGCTCAAAACAATTTACTTCTTAAAAAATCTATTCACATTTCTTTGGATTGAATTTTAAATTCATACTGTAAGATTACTGTATTTATAAATGTATTGGTTTCTGCTCATCAAAATTTTGCATGCTTCAAAATATATTTTAGGTAGGCTGAAGAATAAAAGAGTACAACAATGTTCTATAAGCCTGTAAAATGTGGTGACACTTACAATAACAAGAAGCCATCACTTTAAATGACCACAGACTTGTCCTTCTGTGTAAGCAGGCTCTTTCTTGTCTTCCACCTTTTCTTCTACTTGCTGATATCTTCTTTATAATCCACTCCAGAAGAGCAAGAGTAACCTGCCACAGTGTTAAGGGTGTTATCTACTCACAAGTTAAAAAAACCAAACCAAAACCCAACAGAAAATTCCTTAAAAATTGTTTTACTGAACTTCCTATAGTTCACCAAGCATCCAGTACTGCAAATGTTTTGTATAGTTGAGCTGTGGTTCTTTTTATGCCTCTCTGAGAGTTGTAAAGAAATTTCCCTTCCCCCTACTGGCAAATGCTGAGATTACTGTTTCTCCCATATTTTTAAGCTTCCATTAGCTTGGTCTTGTTGATTTGGAGCACTAGTCCTGATTTTTAACAGGATAGTTTCTTTAATAATTTTGCTGCTCCTCATTTAAGAGGGGAGCACTGCAATGAAACTAGTTTAGAGAAATATTTTTGTGCCAACATTCATCAGTCTTTTCTTTACAATATTTTCCTATTGCAGCATCTGCTAGAGCTGCTTGTTATCATTTTGCAATTCTTGTTTCTTTCCTTTATATTTCCTACTTCTCACAAACATTCAGGAAACAGACACACACCCATTTTGGTTTCATATCCACAAGAACATTGGCAAATAATAGTTTTACACACAGGTTGCCAGAGGGAACCATCACCTGCTCCACATAATCACCTGGTCATTCTCTTGCTGTGCACTACCTGCCAGTAAATAAGAAGGTCGTGCACTCACTGCTCTTGAGGTACCTGAGTACAAATTTAAATTTGCCCTTCGTAGACAGTTATTGCTGAGAGCTTTGTAACTGCATGGAGAACTGCTGCAAATGGATATTGATAAAGAATTCCGTTTGTGTGAGCTTCATTTTATAAGAAAACTAACAACTGTTTCTTTTTTGTGTTATTTTTTTAAAAGTTATTAACTATTTAAAAAACATAAATAATTTTTGTTTATTCATTGTTTCAATTACTTACTCTTCTTTTTCTAATTAGAAAGTTCAATATTAACCCTTGTTACTACACAATTGTCATATTCTTTATCAACACTCATTTTAGATTTTGACCTTTTAACATGCTTGACCAAGCTCAAGCAAATGCCTGCTATTCCATGTCTTTCTTAGCTACTATTATGCAGTTGGTAGCTAAACTGTCATTAGTACAGATTAATTTTATATTAAAAAAATGTGAGAGTGATCTTTGTACCTCTAAGCTTTGTCCCATCCACTTCATGTGACTATTTGCTTAAGTGTGACACTTCCAATAAACCATGTCATTGCTTTGTACTGTCCCATGTTTAGTCCTTTTTATTGCTATTTTTGATATGTAAGTATTTCCCCTAATATACTACCTCCTTCTATTTGTTTTATAAGTGAAGGACAAGATTTTGGGTATTTTTGTTTCCTTGTTTTCACTTACGTAAGATTAATTATTCAATAGATAAACATACAGACAGTAAGGAAATAAACACTCTTGCACTCACATATTGCTCCCCTTCCATCTTCTTCAAAAGTGCCTGTCTTCAACTCTGCTTGACTGTTCCTAAGAAATGGAAGACCTAAGTCAAATTTCAATTCATATATTGATGGCAAAAAGTACCAAATATAAGAGAACCATTTCAGCTGTTAAGTTACATTATAGTACCATAACTGTTTCTAAATGTTGTTGGCGATTGAGGCTGAGGATTACATCCAATCTATTTTAACTCAAGGTCAACAGCAGCTTAAAATCAAAAGGATACAAGAAGCCCATTAATACATTTAGACTCCCAGTACTGGAATGGTGCTCATCATCTGAGGAATGATGCTCTTGAAGAGCCTCTCAAACTGAAATAGTGAGGAGGCAAAAATCCTAAGTATTTTAGAAATGGAATGTGTGAGTGGGATTATATGATAACATTCTGTATGCCTGTTAACCTTTTGATAATAAAATTACTTGAAATTCAAGCCAACCCTACCAGAATACTGGCATATATACTCAATGTAAGCTTGCCTGCTGCTTTACTGGAAATAATTAGAGATCAGATACTTTAACTGTGGCTGCAAATCAGCCTGAAGTGTGCTGACCCAAGTAAAAGGAGAGTTTATTATGGTAAACATGATGAATCAGTGCCCCAGAAGCTGAGATAGCTGCACCCTTGGTAAGACTTGCTTCCTCATGACTGTAGATGGAGCCCTAACCTAAGTAAATCTCACTTGGCAATACAAGTTTGGAATTTCACAGAATATATTTAGAGGCTTTTCAACATTTTTACTTATTGAAATTTTAATTTTCAGCACAAATAATGTGAGAGGCCCACTGCTTTTCTGGTTTCTCAATATGCCAAACTGATTTAGCTCTCCTCAAAAATCCAGAAAGAAAGAAAAGCAATTGTTTAACTTTTATTCTGTCCTGCAATTATCACCTAATCTAACCTTCTCTAACAACTCCTGTGCTTAAGGGCACCTCTAGGGTTGTTAGACCAGCTGAATTCATTTAGAAAATGAAATCCAAACCTGAATAGCCATATTCACCCCCGGCACCCATTATTCCTTTCATAATTTTATGCTACTGTACCAAAAGGCAAGGCAACAGCACATTTTGTGGATTTTATTGTATTACATACAAAGCATACTGCTGAAATATGATGGTAAGAATCTTAGTGAAGAAGGAGTGGTCTCAGCACCATCTGACTGAAAGATGTTAGATAAAAGAGGAGCTATTTATAGGAGTGAAATATATCTACAGTTATTACTGTGGCTAACAATACAGGGTTCACCAATATAATTAATCCTTTCCTCCCTGTAACTCGTTCAAAAAACAAAGTATTTCTTGACTCCTTGTAGCAAAACAAACGCAAACTTCCACAAACCAAATAAGCAGAAATATCAAAACAATACATTATTTCATAGTTCTCAAGATACTTCGTCTGTTTCAAGCTTTAAGAAACAACTGTTATCACTAATGTTCCAGAAGTTAAAATATATGTGCAAGGACTGTTGGTACTGGGTTGGTATTTGGCATCTAGGACTGAACATGGACAGCTGTAACAACCACAAACAGTTTTACAATACTACTACTTTATTATTATTATTTTAAAAGCTAGTGAAAACCTAAATTTTATGTCTTGGTTGGCAAATCTCACTGGTTCTAAAAGCTGAATATCAAGAAGTTCACATGGCCAAAGGTCACTCTCCAGAGTCTGAGAGATAAAAAGGAAGGAACAGCACAGTTACAGGTAGAAAGTAGATATGGGGAGACTGTGCTGCACGGTGGGATGGGACTGGGTCACTTCACTCCTTCCTAAACTTCACAATTTAAGGTAATTACAAGCCCATGCATTGCCTTCTGTATTCACATGGCATAACTTCCTGACCAACACTCAAATACATATGAACCACAGGTGATTTAAAAGATAACAATCGATTGCAGATATTTTATATCCCTTAAGTTATGTGAAATGCATAGGTACATGAGTTTATTTTGAGACTGAAGTTAACTTCTGGTAAGCATGTGTGAAACTCACAACTTTATATGCTCAATTGTCAAAAAATAGGTTTTTAAGCACATGTTCATGAAAGTGAATTTCTGATTGTGCAGTAAAGTTGTACAATTATCAGCTCATGTTACATTACATAATGATGGGACAGGTATCTCAATTTGAGCAAGGCAGTACTTCCATGTTCAATACACATACACTGAATATAGACACAGAAGTTGAATATAAACCAGAATTCAAACTGCTGTTTACTTGGGTCAATTACACATGCTACACATTCATATAAACTGTATATTTAATATCCATAATTGCCATGAAAATTATTTTCAGATTGAAAATTATTTGCTGATTCAATTAACATGTTATGTTAATATTGAAAGCTCTTGGGAATATCTAGGTTTATTGCATGCTAATGGATTCTCAGACAATAAATATGATATATCTGATTAATTATAAATAATTTCTTTTAGTTGAACTTGGACTACAAATGTACTTAAGGTGAAGAACATACTATACTGATTTGCAGCTATTTTTGTTAATTTGCCTTATTTTGGAACCAACTGTATTGTAATCATTTATAAAAGACAAAATTGTCTATAGGGAGATGTTGGGTTGGTTTTTTTTGAACCAAGGAACTAAAAGTTATTTTCTCATCACTCAGAAAATGTGCCTAAATGACTGATAATAACCCTCTCCAGCTCCTTTAATTTCTTTATTCAGTCATAAGACAGAGGTATCTGGTAATTTTTACTTTTTTTTTTCTTTTTTAACTCAAGGAAAAACAGTCTCTGCAGATGAATGACATTAAATTTAGTCTACCCAAAAGCTGAACTGTGCTCCAAGCTATATTGTATGAAATATCAAAGATGTCTGTGTGTTCTCTTTAAGTACAGTTTTTCAGATTCTACTTGATTAAAATAAAATTAAGCTACTTTTAAAAGCTAATCTGTCCAAAAGATGACCACTAAATTCCTGTGTGAGCTATTTATTGTTTTAATCTGTAATCACTTATACAATACTGTCTAATAGATGTACATACTCTTTAACATCAAGAGATCTATTTAACTCTCACTCTTTATAAAGATAAATACAGAAATGAGCAGAGAGAAGGTGAAGAAAATAGGTTAGATCTGTCCTATAGTGACAGAATCAATATATTTAAACCAGCACAACACAGTTCAGAGAACTCCCCTTAGAGCTCCAGTGTTTCAGAGCAGTTATTTGAGCTTCTGCTTCACAGCATGGATCACATATGAAAAGTAAGGAGCCTGGACTTACCTGCAACATCTTTGGGTACCTGTTTACCCCCAGACCGAATCCTTTATCCTCAGCTTTTAAACCCTGGAGCAAATACAGCACATAATTAGGTGTAACAAGATGATCTCCTGTTTCAAGAAATTCATTAGCCAAATAAAAGAATCCTCTAACTAAAACCGTTACAGCAATTCATTTTATTAAGATCAACATTTTATTTATTTATTTCATAACTCTGCTGAGGCCTTTTTTAATATATGACAGAATAATTTGTTTTCTGGTGTTCTGGCTTGCATTAGATAACCACTTTTGGGTTTTATGCAAGACATATGGAAAAATCCATCACTGATTTACTGCACATTTCCACACACAGTCAAACTAATATCTGATCACTATTGAAAAAGCAAAACCCTGCTTGGCAGTGAATACTTAAGCAAATTTTGAAGCACATGGATGTGCACAGCCTAGTGCAAGAAAGCTTCTGATTGTCAAAATACAAACCAATACACTGCAGTATTTACTGGGAAAGATAACAGAATATTTTAAGTGGGATTTATTTTCACTTCAGAAACTACTGCAACAGAAACAATTGCAATAAAATAAAAGTATTGCAATAACTACCTCCAGTACTTTGTATAATAGATTCTGAGTTTTATAATTATCTATGTAAAACACCTTGGGAACTTTTTTTTTTCATATCTCTAGAAGATGGCAGTTTTTGAATGTTAGTCATGAGGACGAATCTTTGGTTGTCAATTAAATCTTTTTAATTCCATTCACTCTTTTGGGTGACTATTTGCAGTTATCCATACTGATGTCTCCAAGAATAAAAGATGAATATTCTACCTCAGTATTGTTTTCAATTTTCTGTCCTAAACTACTTTTTTTATATATTTCAGTGAGGTCAACAAGGCTAGTTTTAGTATTGCCACAGCAGGTGGAATGACCTTTACCCCATTCCTAATTTACAATGTGTTTCGTGAGACTATTGACACATTACTTCAGACCCTATTAAGAAGAATATACTGCAGAAGTTAGTGTCTTCTGAAAATAAGATTGAATTATTTTCACATGTAATTACAGACAAACCTAATAATTTTTGGTTAATCAGAAATCCATCCTCTCTTTAAAGACATATGCATTTTCTTTATTGGGGAAAAAAAAGGAAACAACAAACCAAGAGAGAGCCTGCTAATCCTGACTTGGAAAGTATTTAACTGCAGGGCATGGTTCACAGATGGTTTTGCATCCTCAATAGTTTCATGGGCAAAATAGTTAACTGTGATTCTATGAAAATGTCAAGAAAAATTATCAGGGAGAAAAAAAAAACTTTAAAAGTTTTCAGAGGTTAAATGGCAATAAGGAGCCACCTTTCTTCAAGAAGTAGAAGCAAGTATAAACCATTTTTGATGAGCAGATTGAACAAAGCAGGAGCCCACTGGAACAGAGTATTTGAAAAGCAAAATCATGCCCTTTGATAGATACTTTCTGTTGTGAACATAGTAGTTAATCCATTTTTTTAACAAGATTAGCTGTCAGATTAACACATTATCCATGTGAGTCAGAGTTAGACTAAACCAAGGATGTGCCTGAAGAGTGATGTGCACCCACATGAAGGAAGGTTTACAGAGGCTAACTTACACCACCACTGTGGAATGCAAACCCTGCCTTTTTTTTTATATATATTTTTTTTGCTAATGCTGACCAGAGCTCTACAAACAGCCATTCTCAATTGCTGTATCATGCTGAGTTGATACAATCCTTGACGTGGATTTTAACGTCCATATGCAGGCCTTGCATCTGCCACACACATCCGTGCATTAACTCCAGGGCATATATGCCTCTATCGTTCTGGACAACAGAAGATGATGAAGAATTTACTTCATCAAAATGCTCCTTAAATACACTGAGTTTATCCATTGAAGAGCATTTGACTTCTTCTGGAAAGCCAAGTTTAAGTAAATTTAATTTCATAATGGAACAGGATATGATCTGTGAACAGCATATTTTCCTATCAGTCAAGGGAGCAGAAGCTTTCTCAAGGTGCTGATAGGTGTCAATATCCCATTTAAAAAAAAAATCCTGAGCATATGGACCTACTGTTATATCTCTCAGACACCAGACAAAGAAATATAAGAGCTATTTCATCTCAATTCAATGATGGACCAATTGGAATAACTTGCTTTTGGACGTGTCATCTTATAAAAGATTGCTCTATAATATGTGGCTGCAGCTCAGAGTTAAAGGCCTTTTCCCCACCCCTATTTTGTTTCACAGTTTTATTTTACTCTCCACTCTTACTCGATCTGTGGCCTTATTTTTCACCCTTAGCAGGCCAACAAAGCCCCTTTTTTGCACGACCTGTATCTCTATCTTTTTGTAATCTTCCAAAGTTAATAACCAAGCTAAATGAAGGCGAAACCTGCTCTGAAATGAGCTTTGCTCCAATACACAAAGATTTGGCAAGAAAAGAAAACCTTCCTATGGAAGCTTCTTAGTAGACAAGTCACAGCCAAACATTCCAAGTGGTGTCTGAAGGATCCGAGACCTTCGTGTATAGTCAATATTTGCTATCTATAGGAGCAGCTAAAAGTAAAGAAATAAGCTTTCATTTTCTTGCCCCTGTATTTGGTCATGAACTATCTAAACAGTCCTGGCTTATCTCGCAGGCACTTGGCCATGGACCCAGCTGGTCTCTGTGGACAACCCCACATGTGCAACAGAGCCCAGGTCAGAATATAAATGTTGTGTTTGTAATCTAAGGACACTCCACTGCCATTTGAGCATAGTTCACGACTACTTAGCACTAGAAAATCTGTAGGAGTTAGCAGATTTAACTCGAAAAAACAGCAATAAAAACAATAACAAAAACCCCCCAAAGCAAACCCAAAAACTTTGTATGTACAACTGCATTAAGAAATTGAATTAACTCAGAAATGAGCTAACATCAGATTTGAGACCAGTGACACTGGACATAGAATAGATGATTTCATGCAGTCTTTTGTATTGAAACAACCTTGTTTTAGACAATTTACCAATTCAAGTCAGAAAATATTCTAAAATTAGATTAAAAAAAAATTAGGTAAAGAGCATCTTAAGCAATTTGGAGAAGACAAAAGTATTTTCAAGTGGCTCACCTAGTCTGGCTTTTAAAATGAAGTACACAATATGAACACAATGTGATATATTCTTTTTCAAAGCAATGCAATTTCTGATTACATGAGAGTTATTTCAAGTCCTAAGTTTCCTCCATGTCACTAAAAAATATTATAGGAACAAGCTAGGAAAATTCCAATCAAGTATTTTTCCAATCATCCACACCCAGTGCACTGTAATAGGTAAACAGTGAGGAAGCTGTCAGAGGCTGAGTATTTACAATGTTATTAATGACAAGTCATTCAATATATTCAGGTAATTAATACAGATACCCCAGCTATTTCACATTCTCTCCAACTCTAAGTTGACTCCCAGAGTCAACAAATTCAAAAACAGTAACAGAGGCAGCAAACATGGACACATGTTATGTTTGAAGATTACCTGAATTCACCAGGACTTTAGAATCCCTTTTAGATCAAGATGAGATTCAGTATTGCCCTGTAACTTAAGACTAGTAGCTCCTGCATCAAGCATTTATCTCCACAGAGAGAAACAATAACTACTAATTCTATTCATTCGTTGTTCTAGAAACGAATTATTGACAGAAATATCATCCCAGTACAAATGCTGATATTATTTCAGGTTGATAAATGAAGATAGTTCCTGCCCCTTTATTTTATCTCCAAAGCACCAGTGTGAAGGTGGGGAATCATCTGATTTAATGTAGATGATAATGAAATAGTGGAACAACACATGAGTAATGAAAACTGACAGGTTTTGTATGTGTTTGAGGTACAGGATTTTTTTTTTTGTCCGGTAGAAATGCTGTTTGAGTTGTTTCCCCTTATTTCATCTTACATTTCAAAACAACATTCTTTTCTAAGTAGACAATAGGAACCAAAGCAAGAAACTGCATTAAATAAATCTCTAGAAATCTAACAGGCTTCAGGCTATGCTGTACTTTTTCTTTCAAATATTTCCACGTAAAATCAGATGTTAACTCTCTGAGTGAACCCATGTGCAAACTCTTTATTCATCAGATTAATGGCTGTGGAGCAACAGGCAACTGAACACATTTCCACTCACATAAGGTATTCATGACTTTCCAGAAAACTTCACATTATTGCAACTACTTTTCAGTTAAGTATGTTGCATCTAGTGAAGAAGAAAATAAATTGCAACAAGGTTTAATGAGAAACTACAGTAAATGTATTGACACAACTAGGAATTTGTTTCTTTAAACAGGACCTTGTTATTACTCTGACAGATGGATTTTTGCCTTTCCAGACATTTGAAAAGAAAAGAAAAACCAGCCTTTTCTCTCAGATATTTCAGATTGCCTGGTGTAATATCTCTCTTTGTTGCTGCTTTTATGCTGATCCAAGGCACAATCCATAGAAGAATTTAGTCAGCTTCTGTGCTATAGCAGTAAGGCATATGTTAAGGTTGAAAATCTACAGGGTGAAAATAAAGAGGAAAATACAAAATTCAATAATCTATGTCACATTTGCATTTATACTGCATATTAGTACATGCTTCTAAATTTATACAACTTATCATCTCAAATATATAGAGAGAGATACAAAACTAATGGTAGGGTTTCACTTCTGGTCACTTTGATCAACAGACGAGGTAAAACATGCTGGTAACGATGCTGGTGTCACAAGAAGAGCAATGAACTCTAACATTTTATGTAAAGGTGACAATATAAAAGCAAAATTAAAGAGTGACTCAACATTCACACATACGATAAAATCTGAACTACAACAGGAAATGTCAAAAAGCAAAACCCTGTAAATTTGGAAAAAATGCCTCTTCAAATATCTGGTCAACCTTTCCTTAAGCTTCTAGGATTAAAATACTTTCATTTTTTTTCCCTTATTTTTCTGAGAAAGACATCTGCAGTACTGCAGGATGCCTGCTTTTGAGGTTGATCATTCTACATTCTTTCAGAAATACTGAATCAGATCTGTTACTTAGTCTGACCCTGTTTGCAGATCCTTATAAATATGACTGTTATATTGTTCTTTTTGTTTTGAAATTTAACACAGACAAGTTTACAGTGTGTGTTTGGTGAAACCCTCCTAAACTGAACGTTTTGGGACCCCATCACAGTTTGGATGAGAGGAAGTTCAACCTTGTGCAACACAGTGGTTGCTTTTTCAAGTATGTATTTTCACATATACTAAAAACTTCAAAGCCTATGTAGTAAACACTAAATTCTTGAAATGATAATAGTGGCTAAAGAACAGCGAGAGTGGCAAGTCAGCAAACCACAGAGTGATAATTTGATTACTGGGTTACAGAATAGTTAAGTCCTACTGTGACTCCAAACTGAAGACTGTGTACAATTCATAACCTATGGACTGCAAGGAATTCAAGAACAAAGAACCAGAGCTATTAGAATACATGACCTGTATTGTGCTTCACTTTTTATAATGTCAGTTCCTAGTTTCTTTTTTCTCCTTTTCCAGTTTAAAAGTCTCTGCTGTACTGCTGTCCCAAGCAGGACTATGCAAAATGCAGTATATACAGCTGAAAAGCTCTTTTGAGCAATGAAGTAGGAAGCCTAACAACCAGGATAAAGCTTAATTTCATATTCTGATATTGTGAAGTCACTAAGAGTGCCTAAATAACAACAGCAGGGAAAGAATATATAACACATCTTTCTAACGTTCTCTCATCCTCTACCCTTTTTCAGCTCAGGATATTTCTGAGCCAGAAGTGCCTTCTAATGCTTCTAAGTATTTAGTAAGCCTCTGTGGATTTCTGTTCCTTAAGCTTCTCCTGTTGTCCCCTGTAGGCATGCAAAGCTTAACACTTAGTGCAACATCCAAGGAGAAGCTGCCTCCTGGTTGACATCTCCCTGACAGTGCCAATGAATCTTCAAACAGGGAAACGAGTCTTTTACAGAAGTAGCACCAACAGCAACAACAGATACAACAATGGCTGAGAGGAAAGAGCATGTGCCTTCAAAAACAGACCATTATCCTGCAATCTCAGTCTTTGTATGGCTGTGTTGCCACTTTGCCATTGACAGTTCCTCCACTCTCACCAACTGCCTCCAGGAAGTTTTTTTTCTACTGTTTCTCTTTTCAAAGTAATTTCTATGCGCTATAGTTTGTAAAATGCTTTAAGGATTCCTTGTTGGAAATTGCAAGCCAAAGATTGGATTTGAAAAAATGTGTATTTCATGAAAGTATCCAACGAGAATGATATCTAAAACTTAATAACAATATAATAAATGTTAATAATATCAGTGTGATACCAGTTGTCATCTGCTACAAAGTCATGTTTGGCATTTATTACTGAATCATTTAAGATCTGTACTTGCAAATTGTTCTGACAGACATAGTTTGAAAGCATAAACATTGGCAATAGTTTTGTTACCACTGTAGCTGTTTTCAAGTACCATTTGCACAGTGTAAGTAGGGATACATATTTATATTGTCACTAGGACAATGCTTTACAAGCTTCCCAGAGGTTTGGCATTTGTGATTAATTTCTCCTCAGTCTTTAAATTATTTATGCATGTAAGGATTTTGAACTGCTAATTTGCACTTCTGACAAATTCTCAGGATGTATTCATAGGTAGTTAATCTGAACTAACTACTACTATTTAAGGGATAAACAAAAAGGGAATTTACAGTATTCAGAAATTGTGTTAAAAAACTTAAAAGTGTGTATATTTGTTTCTTAATGTCTACAACTATTTAAACAAATAAAAAAAAGTTCTCAAACTAACCATGTGTGGTTGGTATATTATGGAATGATACTCTGCAATTACTGTATAATTGAAATAAGAGGACATAAAGGGGTAGTCTGCAGCAACTAAATAGACCCTGAAAATTAATATTTTAAACAAATTAGCTTTAAAGGTTCATAACGCTTGCATGGATAGAGAGTCCCTCAAAATTACATTTTACATATCTGGAATGAAACATGAATCATTATCTCAATAACTTTTTTGTTAGAAACATACTTTTTCCTTGTGTCTGTAATATCTGTTTTCCCCTCCTTAACTGGCTTTTCACCTTTTATCCAGCACTGAAACACTTAATGGTAGAGTCCCACTGTGTAGAAACCCATACAATTTCCATTGCAATAAAGAAGGAGGAAAAACACCAAGGTCATTTCAATTTAATTCCTTCAATAATCTATCTATCTATCTATCTATCTATCTATCTATCTATCTCTATATATATTTTCACACTCATGTACAGGCCTAAATAAAACTAAACAGATAAATTAATTTTAGTATTTAATAAGAATGAAATTTGTAGTCTTAGAGCTCAAGAAAATGAGCTCAAAGACTGCATTTTTACTAGTAAACTTGACTGCACTCATTTGCTTCCTGTAACATCTGATCTTGTACGTACCATCCATGGAATTCTAAAATTTAGAATTAAAACACGTCCTTTAAAGAAACAGTAAATTAATTGCAAAAGTTGTGAATTACAATTCTGTATGCAAATGTCACATCAGACAGCAGGGGGCAACTTTCACCCACAAGTGGTACTTTGTTCATTCTGATTATAATGGAATGACATGAAGTGGGTACATTCAGTACTTACCTAAATCTGCTGTGTGGTCTATATCAATTCTGTAAAATGGAAGGTTTCATTTATAAATTCCCATTTTCTTCTCCAGGCAGTGTAGTGAGGAAATATCTGGTGCATATACTAGAAAAATGCTGCAAGATAAAATAACAAACTACAGTCTCTAAGCTGTTGGGAAATGAAAAAGGACAATTACATTCCTCTAGTCTGCTGTCATAGGATTTGTGAGAAACCAATCTCAAAAATATTATGTTTCCACACTTACATTTTGATAAATAATTCCTCCTTGAATAAGCAATTTATAAAAGCAATAATTTAACACCCTAAAAATCAGAGCATGGATTAATATAAAAGTTGACATAAATAGCAAAATATTTATTAGTGATTTTAAGATGCATAATGACATTATGTTTAACAATTAATTCATTTTTAAGAATAAACTGGTGTTCTATATTGTATATTAAGTTTGAATCAGTTGAAAAATAAAAGTTTTGCCATACATTTCCCTCGATAACAAATCAAGGCATGCTAGCAAAGGAAAAAAAAATCAGATATAAACTAGTACTTTTTCCAAGTGTTCCTCACTATATTACACAACCCTGACTTTTGGATTAAAATATTATATAATTTATATTATTTAATATGCAACTAACTGATTCTCCTTTCAAATTTCAGTTTCATTTTTTTAATTATCAGATTGGTGAAAGCAAAGAAGTAGGGTAGCACTGGAAATATTTTTACAGCAAACCTAGTCAAGTAGAACAATAACACTTGTAATAAACCCACAAAACTAGGGCTAGCCTTGCTATGAGGTTCACACAATGAAGTGGTTAGGCCTCGGGTGAGTTTTTAGCAAATTTGAGTAGAACCAGGATTTCAAGTGAAGGATGTCAAATAATGGGAACCAAATCAGACAAACCTTCATGCTCCGTTTAAGCTTCAAGCTTGAGAGTAAAATACACTGGATGTCAAACTGCAGTAACAAAGTGAGAAAATGACTACAGACCTTTCTCCTAAAGTGGCCTGAGATCCTTCAGTGATTCAGGCAGGTAACTAAATTCAAAGGCCTTTGTTAGGCAGTCAAAATAACTTACAGTGAATGTCTTGTCTGGCTTTAAACCCAAAGAAAATGAACTATGTATTTGCTTTTCTCAGTGATGTCACTAACAATTATTTCTCTAAATATAACCCCACCTTAAAATATAAATCTCCCATTTCACTTAGTGCACTTAAACTATTTTACTTAATAGACAGAGCATAACATAAACAAGGATTACAAGATGTGAATAACATCCACCCTCTAGCAGTTCCTGAAATGAACTTACATTTTCATGTTAATACTCAGAGCATGTGTGTAACTGGTATCAACAGTACAACTTTACAAGAAAAATTAATCATAAAAAGCATAGTTAAAAAAAAAGCAGACCAGACATTTTACCACAAGAGATTACTTCAGATTACCTCATGATCCCATAATTTCTGATGTTTTACAAATTACTGGGTGGGGTTTTTTAGTTTTTTGGGGGTTTTTTTCCTTTTTGGTTTTTTTTTTTTTTTTGCTTTCTTGCTTGCTTTTTGGGTTTTCAGGATTTTGTTGGGATTTTTTTTGTCTTTTAACCTAAGTCTGAGAAGCATCATGCTGTTTTATTACTGTGTTTTGACAGGGCTGAACTCCAGGTGAAATTGAAGAGCTGGTTTCCACCATTCCCTTTGCTTCCCTGGTGTTTTTCTGTCTTTGTGCCCTTTCATGAGCTGTGTGCCAGGATTCAGCTTCCAGTTCATTAGCCTACTCTCTTGTATCCAGAGTTTGATTTCAAATGGACAGTAGCCAGTGTGGTTCATCAGGCTGAGGGGGGGTCATCCTGGAGAGACAACCAAATGGACTATGAAGTTCAGTTGTGTCCTTCATCTTCCCTTTGTACAACATAACCTCTGTGTGACAGACCTGTGCCTATTAAAGCCCTGGCAGGGGTGCCTCCAAGGCAAAAATGCTGCAGATGCTTACGGAAATCTCCTTTTTTTGAACGTAAAACCTTCAAGGAATGAGGTTCAATACTAAAACAGGCAAATGAGCAAAGGCAAAACCATACTCACACCATCCCCCTGCATCCCTCCAGGATCCCCACCTGGTCTCTCCCTTCCCTTTGCATCCTAAACCAGGCCTTTTACAGATGCTGAGAAGAAGCTCAGTGGGAAAGCTCACTTTGTGTAGGACACCCACTTCTTTACAATGTTTACTTCTCTCTCCATTTTCCTTTTAATTTCCTTGTCTTATTTTCTCTTGTTCTTTGTCTCCCAGGATATCTCCTGTGTAACTTCCTCGACCTCAGACCCACCCTTTCCCTCCATTTCCTCACTTCCATACCACAACCCCAAGAAGGAGCCCATATTCCTCGCAGGCACTCAAAAATCACCACATCCTTTGCAGCCACTGAAGTTACTCTGGGGTAAACCCAGCTCTTAAATCTCACGGGTCCTACTTCTCCTTTCTCCTTCACATATTCCTGCAGCAGCCAGGCTGCATCCAGGTGGTCTGTTTGTGGTTACAGGGATTTTCCTCAACGTGTTTCAGCAGAAGTGGGAAATGTTATGAAAAGATTACCAGTCCTTTCTTCTTTCTCCCAGATGACAGGCACAGCTTAAATACAGAACAGTAACAAGCAGTTATGTTTCTTTCTTCTTAATTGTAAAACCTCATTTCCTCACATAAAGATAGAGGGAAGCTTCCAGTAAATGCCTAAATAATTTTGACTCTTATTTGAATAGAAGTATTTCTTTCACCATCACCGATGCCTTCATTTGGGACCTTTTCAAGGATTCTTTCTGTTGAGAGGAAACAATTCTGTTGGATTGTCAACCCAATGTTGCCCTCTTAACTATAAACTAATTATTAGAGCTTAATCTCTTTGCCCTACAACTTTCTGTGCTGTTTTTTTCTGTCGCCAGTGCAATTTGCCAAAAGCTCTCCAAAATTTAAAATAAACCAAATGCAAGAATTAAGTTTATGGGCCTGATAGAATTTGGACTTCTGCTTACTGCAGTGCAACACTGAGAGTATTTTGATTTGTAGCATCTAAGAAGTTCTTGTCAACTTTCCCCAAAGCCTTTCTGTATGTTGATTTTAAAAGCAAAACTCACTATTAGTAGAAAATCTCCCAGTTCCCTGCTGTAGACAGACTGTCCTCCAGAGGAGGATGAAAATGGATCAACAGCATATCTCACACGTATGGACTTCCTAAGAGCCAACTTCTGTGCTCTCTCTAAACAGGCCAACTCAAAAAGAGAAGATACTGAGGAGAGGTTCACCAAAGCTCCAGCACTCAGTGCTCTCCACAACCCCTGCGGTTGTAGGATCCATCATGAGCTGTATGGGGCCTACGCTACAGGCCCCTGTCATGTCTGTCTGACGTTGTGGGTGGAAATATAACCCCACATTACTTTCACAAACCTCCGCAAAAAGCTCTGTTACTACAGACTTTGAATAAATAACTGTAAATTCCATTCTAAAATAAATGACAAGTTACATTGACTTGTTTGCCTTAACTATAGATAGAAAGATAGATACAAAAACCTGCCAATATATGTTGTTGCTCAGGTTATATCTATTGTATGCTGATACACAACTGATACTGCTTTATAAACAGACCCATTTTTGTGCACTTCATCCAAGATACGTTAAACTATTGACAATGCCAATCTGTTGGAAAGTTTCCAAATGGATTTGATTTTGGTATTCTAAAATAACTGCTTATTACACAGGAAAGAAGGTTAAGGAATATTTTCAAAATGTAGTAAGATTTTCTGTAAAGATTTTCTGATGTTCTCTTCTTAAGTTTGCTGCTTTATTTACCATTCATGTACTGTGTGTTTGGAATCAGATGCTGATTGGTGTCTCCTCCTTTCATTTCTCTGGGAAAATTGCCCTATATATGGTAGAACATCTTCTGTTTTTCATTATCATTGAAGTTAAAGACTACCAGCTACTGCAGCTATTTATACTTACAAGTAGGTAATCAAAATAACCACTGATAACAGTTCTTCAACAAAAGAAACTTCACTTTATTGATTTTTTTTTGTTGTAGTAATAGAAGGACCTAATTTTTTCCAGTGTTTTTTTAAGGACACTTCACTTCTTACAGCTTTAATACGTGAGGAAATAATTTTGCATCCAACAAGAATGACGGTTTGTCCAACTAGAAAATAGATTATTTTCCAAATCCACAAAAATGTTAAACAAATCATTGCTAGATCATGCTCAAGACATATCTTGTGCAGTTGCAGATACTGATGTTGGATTACTGAAGTAAGATATATTTTGATAAAAAGAATGGGTGCAGACAGAGATTACAGGTTTATATCCCTACTTCTCAAAGTTCAGGGAACAGAGTTTCCTTAAAAAACTAAAATGTGTTAAGAATTCACTAATGGAGGTAATGAAGATGATACTGTCAGTGTGAGACTGATCTTGTTTATCTGTTTGTTTTCTTTCTTAACAGAGTAATATAAAAAAACCCCAACCAAACAACAACCCAACTCAGGAATAAACCCCAATAAATTGTTTACCACCAAAATCTACAGAAAGATTATCTGAGCAAACCACACTGTTAACAATAACAGCTATATTTTTGTCAGCTGCTTCACAAAACACGATGGGAATTTGATGGCATACTGCAAGGCGAGAAAGTCAACACTAAAATGCTTTGTTATTTGTATTTCTGTGCAAAATGTCAAATGGCTGAACCAAATGACAAGGTTGTGCTTTTATGCCATCCCCAGCATTAAAAAAAAAAAAAAAAAAGATTACATGGTACATTAAGTGCAAAAGCTGTTTCCACGTGCTTAGATCTAGCTTTGGCTTCAATTTGGATTCAAGTGATGTTTAGAAATACATCTCCTTTTGTCACCATGAGGACAGTCAGGCATTCCTGGGAGGTTTCCAGGCCAGACTGGATACAGCCCTGAGCAATGGGTAGCTAGTCCTGCAG
The DNA here is from genome assembly GCA_013400975.1 of Atrichornis clamosus. Classification (NCBI taxonomy): domain Eukaryota; kingdom Metazoa; phylum Chordata; class Aves; order Passeriformes; family Menuridae; genus Atrichornis; species Atrichornis clamosus. Next base: position 82,524 of record WBMZ01002680.1, on the reverse strand, counting down.
CAGGCTGGAACTAGAGACCACTTGAGCTCCCTTCTAACCTGAACGATCCTCTCCTGACATAGTATTGTGATAGAACTACTACTATTAAGATCAATAAGCATTTCTGCTTGAAGGTCTATAATCACTTACTTCCACAGACAAAATATCCTCAGCTGGTACCTCATCATTTACAAGCAGCGTTTGTTTGAGATGAAACTTAACTAGGACTGAGTTAGGCCTTGATGCTACCAAATGCTGAGAGCTTGAAGTATGATTCAGCAAGGACCTGAAAAATAAAAAAACTTTTAAATACCTCTAAAACCCACAGATGCATGATTTAGGTGTTTGGTGATTGCAAATGAAGACTGAAGTCTCTATGTTAATGTGACTTTAAAGGTCATGTCCAGTGAGTACTAACATTATACTACAATAAGAAACAAAACACAGGTCAAATTCTTCCTTTAAGAAATTATTTTGATGAAATCAAGTTCCTTAAAAGTTTCCCCAACCCATTTTATAAGTTGCAAAAAGAATTAAAATTTGTCATAAATACCAAAAAGGAACTAATAAAAAGCAAAAAACTAGGACATATGGAGCTTACTGTGCCAAAACCAAATTTTTATCACATGCATACTAAGGTACTAACCTGAAATTTTGTCATGTTTTATCTCCTCTTACAATCATATAATGAGATAAGCTGTGACTTACTGTACAGCAAGATTGCTTGATTTCACAGAACTGTTACCTGGTTCATAATGTATTTACTCTTCTAACTTCCATTCCTAGGTTAAGGTTATAAAAGATTAAAAGCAACGTTTTAAACAGATAAAGTTTTTTTTGATCTAAAGAAGCTTCTATCTTGATAAACATACTCAGGAACCTGGAGAACAGCAGTATCACATCAGAAGATATTCATTGCTATTCATTGCTACAATCTAGATAGAATAGTACTAGGTTACATTTTCCACTTTCCCTGCACAGTGTAGCATTTAGACTTAAAAGCATGTTGGAAATGCAGACTACTTAATGCAAGAACAAAACTTTCTGGTATGATCACATGTTTATGTTGCATAAGATAATACAATCCATCTGCTGGGAAAATCCTTGCTGAATATTATATCTATTTTAGCAATAAACATGAATAGAAATCAAGATTATTTTTTTAAAATCCAAAACTGAGTAACAGTGAGCCTTACAGAGAAATATGTCTAGGAACCTGAGGCAAATTATACATGGTAATGCTGGAGTCACTGAGAGAAGTTAACACAATGTAACCAAATGTCAACTGGAATATTTAGCAGTAACTTACTGAAGACAGGTCTGTGTTTAATGAATATATGAACGCTTGGTTTCTAAGTTTTCAGCTTCAGATGGCGAAGATTAAGTGCTAAGGGTGTTACTGTAAATGTTTAAGTGAGATGAACATCACTGATTTTCTAATTTTACCACATGGTTTATTTCAGAAGAAAACAAGCACCAGTTAACATAGTTCTGCTGCAAGTCAGTAAACAGTCACACACGAAAACTCAATACAATTTGCTTCTTTGTTTATGTGCAGGGTATTTAGTTTGGTTTGCAAAGTATTAGAAGAATAATAAGAACCTCCTGACAGAATACCACAACTAAATTTCTAAAAAGCCACTCAGTTAATCTCACTGTTGAATCTGGCTGTTTCAAATTATTGTAATGTATAATAACAGTCTTATTGACAATATAGACGCACAGAGCCAAAAAAAGCTAGAGATAGTGGCCAAAATGATGAACTAAGCGCCAGCCCAAATGACAACAAACATATGGCCATTAACTGAAGAATGGAGGGGTTTAAGAATGCAGCTGTCTGTGGTCTCCTAAAAGTTCCAGAGGAATGAAATGCTGAGAGGATTGGCAAAGTCTGGATGAGAAGTACTACTGAAGATGGTAGGTCCTAAAATGGAGTCAACCAGCACATCATGTTGGAATTCAGGGATTTCTGTGGTCAGAATATATTCATTCCATTGGCCTCATAATGTACATCAACAAATTAATATTGTATGGATGTCATTTCAAAGCCTACTGAAGACGAAGAGCCATTACTGAAGCCATTAGAGCACAGATGGTTCAAACTATATGCAGATATTCATACTTGCATTTCTGCATTATAGCAGGTTTTTTTTTCTGTTGAACTGTAATGAATTGTCTCATAATCTATTCCATCTTCTTGCCATTAGCAGGCTTTGAATGTTCACAAATAGGAGCAAAGAACTCATTTTCCAGAGCTTTAATCACACAAAGAGGGAATGCCTAATTCTCTAAATGAAATGGTCTGTGATCACTGAAGCAGAGATTTAATATATCACGGCAAATTAGGTAGATTTTAATAAATTACTTATCTCTCTGAATACTTTACATATGCTTATGAAGAAACATAGCCTGTTTGCAAACAGTAGAAATCCACAGTCTATAAAATCCTTTGAAGAAAATGACAAATAAAAAAGTAAATTAAAAAATGAAATGTATTATATCCTCGTTCTCAAGAGACAATCCTTTTGCAGCATTGATTCACAGCTCCATTAAAAATATCAATTAAATCCTTCACTGAGATTGGTTAAAAGCTGTAAAATTAACTTTCCACGCTAGACACTGGTTATTCAGATACAACAATTTATTGTGTATGTTTGATGTAAGTCCTAAAAGTGACAAAATCCAAATGAAAACATAGCTGCCCATCCCTACAGCCCAAAGTAGGTGAAGCAAAATCTGATACTCTATGGCTTCTTTTTGCGCTTTGACAGATGTTGGCTGCAAGTAAATCATCTACTGTACAGAAAATGATTGTGCCTGCCCTCCCCCTACTTCAAATTATGGTAACCATAAACAGCTGATTATAATGTTAGTAGAAGGGTAAAAGTTATTTAAAAAAAGGTTGCAGTAATTTAATAAGTCCTGCAACTAGCCTAATTTTTTATATTTAATTGATAGGAACTGCATGCATCAAAGAAAACACATACTGAGATTTAATGTGCATAAAATGGATATTAGCATTTTAAAGAGGCAGATTAACACATTAATCCAAGTAATTTTCATATATTGCTTTTAATAAAATCTTCACAGTATAAAATTCTTAATGAGGCTAATCACAGGCATTCCATTTAGTGGGGTGATTAGGGATAACATAAAAGTATTTTTAATCAGTTTTCTAAGGCTTATGGTTTTTTTATTAAAAATTAAAATTTTGACTTGCATTTTTATTACTGTTTTATGTAGGAAAAAAATCTTAAAAATGCAAATAAAGCACATCGTTCAATCATGTAGGTATTAATTATTTACAAGACGTTGTCCATTGTGGAGAGATTCTTAGCCTTAGGGGGGAAATATAAAAACAAACAGACTGAAAAGTATACAAAACTTTACAACTACAAATCAAGCGTCCTTTTCATATAAATTATACATTAAATATACTGTAAGAATTACAAAGATCTCATCTTTGATGCACTATCAAGCATGTATTTACACTGGGAGAAGGATCTTCTGTAGGCAAACTTCCTTTCATGCCTCGTAGTCATCTTGGCGTTCCCTCCTCGGCTGAGGGCAGTGCATGGAGAGCTTCCACTGTTCCTCTGAGCTTTCCAATTACTGCACTATCATCTTGTGAATCAGAAACTAGAAAGGAAACATTACAAAACAGCATTAGCAATTTCATTTAAGGTTTCACTTTTGTTCTGGTAATTTTCCTTAGCATTTGGACGGATTAAAAGGCACCTAGTATATGCTAAAAAAAAAAATGAAGAAGAAAAAAAAAAGAAGAAGAGGAGAAATAAATAAATAAAAAAGAAATCTTCCATTTCATGCACTCAGCCTACTGGAAACTGAACACTCTAAGAACTAGAATATACATCAATGGAAGTATTAGTGCTGAAATTAACTTTGAAATAAAGAAAACTTTTAATAAAATAATTGCCTATATAAATGAATCATTTTTCATAATGTGTAAATAAAGGTGTTCCAAACTTTACTGAAAACATATATGCATACTTAGAAATAATTTTAAGTAAAAAATATACCAATTAATACATTTTCTACACTGTGTGTATGATGGTCCAAATCAGCCTGGGCAATTATTAGTATATAAATAGTAAGTTGTTTTTCACACTTGGTGCAATGCAAAATTATTTAAATTCCAAGCTTCTATGTGTTGTAAAATAGTGAAGTATGAACAAAGAATAATTTCCCTAGACAAAACTATTTAACTACCTTCATCTTTGTGTATGTGGGTTTTAAAGTAGTATTTAAAATGACTATTTTACAGAAATTAGCTGACATGATTTAAAATTGCACTATTTTACAGTATCTAAGTAAGCCCAGAGGGCCAGAATCTCTGCTGCTGTGATTAAAACATGCTGCTAAGTCAAAAATGAGGCTCTTTCCCAGTCCTGCATAGAAAGCAGTAAGGCTGCCTAACATGACTCTAGAAGGAATCTGAATAAAAACAAATAATCTTGACAGCAGATCTTTTCAAAGCAAATTAAACAGCTGACAAATGGCAAGGTTATGTATTTACTATATAGACTGGGTAAGTACTGTGGGACGTGCAGTGATGCTGCATGTTATAACTTCAAGGCTGCTGGGACAGCTCAGAAGAGATTTAGAGAAGGGAAAGCATGGGATAAACCTTCCATCACCTACTCTGTTGAAAGAGCTATTACAGGATAGACTGGATACTAGAGATCCAAACCATTTTGTATATTTGAACAAATCACTCAGTGAACTGTCAGCTTCAAGAGCAGACTTCAGGGGACAGTGCTGTTTTTACTGTAAGAACAGCAGGATTACTGTAATTAATGATATCAGAACATTAACTCTATTTTCTCAGTTTTCATATTGTCATGTTATCTCTGAGAATTATTGTTAGATGTTTTGACTACACTCTTTTTCATCCATCCTCTTGCTCAGTCATTCACTTAATTGCTTCAAACTTCATGGAGGCCCCTTTCACAAAATCACGAATGAAAGGAACAAGATATGAAATAGATACATGCTTGCAGTGCTCAGAAAGAGTGACGGAAGTTTATGGTATGAGAATGACTGCATCTTCATGTGGTAGTGTCCTATGAATTTTCCTGTGTCTAGGTTTATTCTTTTTCCCTCAAACCAACATCCATCTGAGAGAATGTGTACAATATTACTCAGGAATTTTACTTTTTGTGCCATTACATTTAATTGAAGTCTATGTCCAGATCTTAAGAACAGATCCTTTTCCAATAACTTTGTCCAGGAAAATACACTGACATGTTCTTTTGCCATGATCTGACATACATTAATGTAAAATTCATTTCAATTCTTTGAAATTTCTGAATCTTCAGAAAATATGAAATGTTACATGTTATGGATGCAATAGAAAAAAAATAACTGTAAAGCATCTGCAGGGAAGGGCTGAAGTGTAGATAAGAAAAAGAATAAACATATTTCTAACTATTAGTATCACTTTCAGAGACAGAATGCACATAAAGTAAAAGTTAGTTCAAATGTCTTCTGTTAGGGAATGAAATGCTCCTCACAATATTGAAGCAGCTGTCAATACATACTCATGATTAGCTTTTTACAGAATAATAACTTGTAGCAAAAACCAGTCCTTCCTGTCATAGCAATTCTCTCAGATGATAATGATTAGGACTTTTAAGTGTTTTGCGAAAGGTGACTTTCAAGGGTAAAAAATTACATTTATATCACTAATCAATCTTATCAAATAGGAATTATGGCAATGGCAATTATGGTCATAAAATACAAAACAAATACAATCTTCCAGTGAGAAACTATGAAATAACTTTTTGGACATGTGCTTCTGTACAACTGCTTGGAGAAAAATTAATGGTGGAGAAAGGCACAAGTGGTTCAGCCACAGGAAGAAGTGGATCAAATCTGTCTATTATTTTTCCAGGATATAGGGATTTGATTCTCAGCATTTTCCTTATCGTGTCCCTGGAACTTTGAGTATTTTAGCTACTGTGTGGATGCAAATCATGCATGATAATGGCAATGGATAAGAAAGCCTGTTTCTTTCCCTCATTACTCAGCTCCCCATTGCTCAAGGTATGGTAATCAGGCCCAGCAGCAGAAGTAGCAAAGTCACATTGGTGTGGTATTCCAGTAGGGCTAACTGGAATTCCTGCTCTCCAATGGGTACCTGATGTGCACTGTGTCCAGCCTTGGAGCTGGCTCATGTACCCATACAGGGACTCAGCTTCTTCCCAGAGCTTCACCACAATGGCAAAAGAGGATTGAGATGAAGAGGGAGAAAAAGGCATCACTGATAACCATGTCCCTGGTACCATGGGGAACAGGAAACTCTAAGCAAGAGTATTTTCCATCACTGTCTGTGAAAGAGCTGAGCAGCCTTCTCGAGTCTTCTTATGAGCATTAAAAAAACACTTCCCTATGGCCCAGGAGAGGGAAGATTCCACAGCTCCTACTCCCCTCACTTTGGTGAGTCACAGTAAAGGTTTGGTCAGTCTTTTCCAGAAGGGTGCTCACTCTACACTGACCCCTAATCAACACCCCAGAATTTCACACTGTTTTGGATAGCGGTTTCATATGAAGGACACAAGCTGGAGGTACTCTGGGGATTATACTGTAACTTTAAATAAGATACAGACATTAGCAATACAGAATTACTGACATAAATTGTAATAGAAATATATACATTTATAGTCCTATTACAATGAAGTATGTTGTACAAAACAGAATTACAGCAAGTGGGCATGTCTTGAAAGTTCTTAGGTTTTACAAGCTAATTACTTTAAGCTGGAAATGCTATTCAGTTTTGGCTTTTTAAAACATATTTTAAGGAATGACATTAATAGACAGTTTCTGCAAACTTTTGCAAATGTGGAAGCCTTTAGTTGATATTAAAGAATTTTTTATTGACACAATGTCAAACAATTACTTTCACAGTATATCCTGCAGAGAAAAGTAGAAATTCAACAAATAATTTTTAAGCTACAAAAGTTTACAAGAAAGTAATCTCTAAAACTTACCATCAATGTCTTGTTCAATGGTATTTCTTTGCTTCTGGAATATCTCTTTCAAATGGACCAAAGCAAAAGCAGTATCTTCACATTCAAGATCCTGTTCATCTTCTGGGGCATCACTGAGCACCGATCATTTTAGGGTAAACACAAAAAAAAAAAAAAAAAAAAATTCTACCTTCAAAAAGGGTTGAAAATTAAATTAAAGAAACAGAAAAAAGGCAAAAACACATTCCCTTTTACAAGTGAAACAAACATAAAGAACTCTTTATCAATTAAATTTGACATTTTCCATGACAAGAATGTCTAAGATCCCCTTTTTTAAATGTTCTCTTTAGCATTATTTAGCTGTACTAGAATGACAGAGAGGTTATAGCCATAGATCCACAGGCTTATAGAAATGTTCATTTATGTTCCCCCTCCCCACTACCCCACAGTACAATTCTTGTTCATATGGCTATACAAACAACTATACAAAATATATGCTTTTCTTTTGTGACCTTAAATTACACCATTGCATTCAAGTATGGCTTTCCTTTTAAACGCATAATTCCAGTATTGTGTTGGAGCTGACTTGAGTTAGTGGCTTGTGTTGGGGCCAAAAGCATCGAGACTGACAAAATGACAGAAATTTAGAGCTAACATTTGGTATGTCTTGGCAATGTTGTTCAAACTGTGAATGTTTGTGAGCTTTACAGCCTAAAAATGTTACAATAAGCATAATTTCAAATGGGTATCAAGTTATGTTACATCCAAGTCTACTGGAAAGGATATTTTAGACAAAATATTATCAAATATTCCTAAAAAGATGTGAGCACAACTGCTACAATATGCTTTTATAGTAGTTTATTTTTGTGCTTGGTTCTTCCTAACAAATATTTATTATAGAAAATATATATGTGAATATTTGTCACTAAACCCAGACACCTGCTGAAAATAAGCATTTAAAATTTTTTTCTTGAGGCAAAGAAGGAAAAATATCACAGCTATTTCCAACAGCAGGTGGCTTGATTGAGTAGAATTGAATTAACTTAAGATTTTAGTACAAAGCGAAGCAGCAGCAAAACTGCCAAAACTCAATCAAAGAGAAAAAAATACTTAGATGTGCAAGATAAATATTAAATTAAATAAAAACAAGTAAAAATTGTAAGAATAACTTGATAAAAAAACTGTTGGGTATTGGTAACAGATCTGTTTGCTATTATTCAGTGTCAATGTTAATCACTTGAGGAAACCAGCTTAGCAGCTAAGAGAGTGATAGAAGAGATCAGTGATGGATTAATTTTTATCACTTAAGGGTACCAACTATTAATAAACTTTTAACTAAAGCATAAATTAAAAGTAGGCCTAGTAACATTTGGGAAAGCACCTTCTAGCCAACGAGGAGAGTCATTCATACAGATCCAGGCTGTGGCTCAGACCAAACACAAGCATTTTACATGAATAGCACAAGCTTCAACAAAACAGGTAACAGCACCTTTAACACCTTATAGTTCCAATATGCCTACAAGATGGTGATATTGGATTAAATCTTTGCTGCTAAACAGGAAGGAGATTTGCACCCCAGATCCCATGGGAATACTCCAACTAGACTGCAAGAATGGTACCACAATCACTTTGACTTTTGTATCTTTAAGAAATATAACAATTGCTTTAAGTTTAGAAAATACTTAAATATGATATTTGGTATGCTTTTACTTGTCTTCTTCACTTACCAAAAATTACAAGAGTTGTGTTTTCTGGTAGAACTGCCTAAAAAGATAGAATTTAAAGTGCCTTGGGACCTACAGCACCCAAACAGACTCGCTCTGCTCCAGCAGCCGTGTCCCGTCCCACCTTAACACTGCCTCAGTTACATAAGTAACTTTGATGGAAGATGGAATATCAAATTCATACTTGGATTTCTTACATGAATAAAGTTATGGATAGCATAGTGTCCTGTATTTCTGTCTGAGATCCTAGGCTTTCTCTCCAGCTGATTTCCATGTTTCTTTTCTGTAACACCAGGTATCAGTACTCACTTCCTTGCAGGAATCTCAAGCCTACTGGCAGAATAAGAAGAAATGTTAACATCCTGTTAAAAGCATCATATGAGAGGAGATATTTGCTAGCCGCTGCAGAAAAGACTAGAGAACTAAATGAAACTTGTTTGGCAAAAGAAAAGTGAAAACACAATAAATCCTTTAAGTTTAAAATGTGTTTTACAATGAAGCAGAAAAGCCTGGATGATTATTTATTATTGTTGTTAGAATAACACTCAAAGGCATTATAACCAGCAGGTAATTTAGAGTGACTAGACAGAAGTTCTTATGTAGGCAAATTTGATTATGTTTTTTTAATTCCAGAGATCAGCCATTTTAAAGCAGCAAGTAGAAAAGTTTCTGCATTAATTCAGTATATTAATGTGAAGCTAACACTGTACACATGCTCTATACTCCTATAACATAGAGGCACAGATTTTGTTACTTTGGAGAACAATGACTTCATATAGTCTGTTCCTTGGAATAACAATCATTTCCTACCAAGAAATGATGCACCTGTCAGGATGAGCCTGGAAACCTCTTGCATAAACCTGTTCACTCTTGTTATCACAGCAGGGTGACTGTTAGTGGAATGGATTCCTCCATTCTTCACATATGTCTCTCCTGACACTTGTCAGAAGAGCACATACTCTACCTCCAGGTCTCAACATTTCAAGTACAGTCTGGCATGACGAATCCGGGAAGTTTCACGACATGACTGAAATTTCTACACTCTTAAAATGCTGAAAGACAACAGTGGAAGAATAAAAAGTAACTATGACAGTTACAAAAAGTTAAATGGACTGCCAGGAATGTGTGCTGTTAACTGATTTAGAGACTTGAACATGTAAGTAAATAATGATGGGGTTCAGATGCTTAAATAATAATTCTCTTTCCTTTTTTTATTCCAAAGTTTTACAAATATTAGCAAGTATATATTCTTAAAATAAGGAATTTGAATCCCTATTACACAGGGGAAAAAGAAACAAAAGGCTACCCATGTCACACAATACAGCTGTAAGAAAAGCAATTGTTTGACAAAATCTCCATATTAATGATGGAGACAATGACTGTCTGAAAACATAAAGAAAATTTGCTTGTCAAAAGAAAAGAACCATCTTTGTCGTTGGCAACATTTACTAACCTAAATAGGATTTCAAACAGCCTTGCTAGTCTCTTACTATGCCATGCTCATTTATTTTACATTTGATATCATTCTATTCAACAGCATGTTTTCTTGATTTTTTTTGATATTGAATATTTTGGTATTTTCTGACACTTAAGCCACTTATTCAAATGTGGAACCAATATCAACATTTCTAATAAACACTTAAAATGATTCCATATCAATAAATGAAATTGAAATAAGAGAAAAATCAACTTTATTTTGAAATCTTACCTTTAAATGAACAGAAAACTCTACTCCAAACAAATTTTAGACTGGATATTAAAAAAAATTATTTACTGAAAGAGTTGTCAAGCCCTGGAACAGGCTGCTCAGGGAACTGGTGGAGTGACCATCCCTGGAGGTATTTAAAAGTAGATGTGGCACCTGGGAACATGGTTTAGAGGTGGAACTGGCAGTGCTGGGTTAACAGTTGAACTCGATGATGTGAAAGTTCTTCTCCAATCTAAACTGGATTCTAGGATTCTAAAAAATAAACATACTTTTCCATATGAATTCCATATAAATCTGCATGTATTTATGTGTAAGCATAAACTAAAGAGTATAAAGCTGTGAAATGCATTATTTTCAGGGTCAAATTGGTCCTGTTTCAAGTAGCCTGTAGTTGCAACTTTGGCTGAGCCGTAATTTTATGTATTATAATAACATATTTTAACTCTTGAGAATGTTTAGCTTTTTGAAGAGACAGTCATTGAAGTGACTCTTCTTTTGGAAGATAAAAATAGTATGTGATGTATCTATTTATTTATGTTCTAATATGGATCCAATCATCATAAGCTTCATTTCCAACAACATTCATTGTGACAGGAAAAAAATAAATTAATACACTACTTAATACACTGCCTGTGCTGCTATAATCTGGCATAGCACAAACACCAATAAAGTGTCAGGCTAAACCATCTGCAGGCAATTTTCAATGATATTTATATCCTTGATAATTTGGTTTCCTGAGCTTTAAAGCATTAGTTTAGTTCAGTTCCTGTTTCAGCTGAAAAAGCTCTGATACTAGTTTGTAAGGCTTGTGATAGAAAACATGTGTTGAAGATATAACGAGGCCAGGTTTAAAATGCACAGAGTTGGAAACTTTCAGTGTATGGGCAGAATCTTTCCATAAATTTTGCTTCTTGGTGGTCGTCTTGCTAGGATAGGGAACTGGACTACTGATGAACTTCCTGCCTTCCTATTTAGCCACTTCAGAATTGAAATTTCAACACAGGCCAAGCCAGACACTCCAACAACTGCAGAAAACAAACTACCTATGAACAGAGACCACAGTGCCATGATGGCAACATGCAGAAGAGGAATGCTTCTGTTCAGAGAAAAAGCTCACTGCTGTTATCTTACCTTACTTTTACCGTTGGTTTGTAAAATATTTAGTATAGATATCTAAGTATTTACAGGAGAAACTGCAGCACACAGACTAGCTATTTTCCTTTGCTGAATTATCCCTTAGGAATAAAAAAAGAAAACAAATAATATTTTATCCTCAGTATTATCAAATTTTAGTAGAACATGTTTTAGTAGATTATTATCCACTTTCCTATACTATATGGTAAAATAAATTCTCTGCTGGCTTATTAAATGAAGTCTTAAAAAAAAAAAAATTCTCCAAACCTAAGAATGGTATTTCCATCCCAACAAGTAATCATTTCATGGTGTTCCTTGCTCCATTCCAGTAAAACCTGTTTTCTGGCCAAGACATGAAACTCAGCTCTAGAGATGAAATGAAGAGAGATCACTCTTTTTCTTACTATGGAGTGCATCAGTGATTTGTGAATAAATACATGTTTAAGATTTAAAAGTAACTCCAACACTTCAAATAAAATCAGCAGGTACCCTATTCTTCTGCAAATTAAACGAATCTTTAATTTAGCAATTATTCCATTTGAATGAAGACTGACCTTCAAGAGAAAACAGAATCAAAGGATGTCATTCATTTTGTATAAGTAATGTACATACCATCTCAATAAAAAATTTGAATAAGCACAAATTTATTATTATTATGAAATTGGACAAGACTAATTCATACTCTGTCTCATATGTATTCATATAATAGCTGCCTGCTAGATCGATCAATCTATCTATGTATCTGTTTTTGGAAATTCTATGGCCAAGGAACACTTTCTGCAGCTCTTAGACTCCTTTCAGTACTCTGAATTCTGAAAGCAACACATGCACTACACTACATTGGGTAGACAAGTGCTTTTGAAATTCTTTAGTGATAGAATACTGCTGATAGATTCTCTCTTTTGCTAAACGAAGTTGTTAAAAGCAAAACAAACAAACAAACAAACACCCAAACCAAAAATCAAACCACAGCACTAAAACAACATTAGGCAAGGTTGCAACATTCCATGCTACGTGGACCTACATAGAGAAGAAATAAGATCATTTGCCCCATCAGAATGCAGGCATCATTCCTAGCAGAAACAAATTTTTCCTAGTTAGTTAGGTAGGTATTAACTTCTCAGTCATACCTCCTCAAAACAGACAAACAATAGGGTGAACCACAAGCATTATTTACAAAGATCTGTAATAGAGTTTTTCAGCACTAACATGTACCTGTCAGTGCCTAGATCTGGCTTTAGAATAGACTTGAGACACTCCTTTTCTGCACAATTATCTGCCTTATCCACATTTATCACGGTAAAGCCAATCAGAATTAATATTAGTATCAAATGTTTTCCACCTTTTAGAAGAACATGAGGAAAAGAACAAAGAAAAATAAACATTTCTTTTTCTTTTTTCTAAGGAAAAGCAACAATGTAAGAATCAAATTTGAAAGGTCATGTGATCTAATGGTGTGTCACTGGCAGGTTTATGTGCACACTGTCAAAAAAGATACAAGCAGCATCTAAGCATGCCACATAGCTGTCACTTTCTGTTAATGGCAATAGCACTCATGATTTTAAAAGCCAGTGGTCTTTATTGCTTTGTATTTGAAGTGATTTACTGCATTTTCTTCCACTGAGGAAGCTAGTGATAATGACAATGTATGGCAGAGTGCTTGTCCTTTTTGACAGCCTCAGTAATTTAATCCTCCTTTCCTGCCACAATATTTCAATAAGAGAAACCTCTAGACCAATGGACTGGAGAAAATCCACAGCCTGGGGAGTGTGAGTGAGTACTCTGAAAGCCTTTCATTGTTTTAATTTAAAATACAAACACAAGGATCAGCTTTTAATTTTTGTACTACGGTGAGAGTTAGCCTTGGTTTGGAAAACATATTAAAAGAATGACAAACAGGGTTTTAAGAAATTCTTTAAGAAGTTTTGGGGAATCATATTAAGAAAGTAGCTGCTTGTTTGCAGATAGTATCGGTCTGCAAGTATCAGCAAAATACTGTGAAAGATTATAAAAATTGAAAGAGTGTTAAACAAATTACTTTTTTTTTAATAGAGAAATGAAACTGAAAACATTCTGCTAGGATAGAATTAGAATGAATATAACCCCCTAAGAATCAAACCCAGCTCTTCAGAACAGTTTTGATTTGGTTTTGAGGGGAGGAGGTGGAGCTAGAAATTTATCTGTTATTATACTCCAACATTTTCAAAGTTCACTCTCTTCTAGTTACTCTGCCACTGTACTCACAAGAGCTCTTTTTCACTCACCACACCACAGCGAGGTTTCCTTTTCCCATGCACTGACAGAAATCTTTAATGTATTTCATACTGTCTTCTGCTACCCAAAATAAATTTATTTGTATAAACAGAAAGTATCAATTGTACCAAGGAGCCAAGAGTATTGGAATACAATATGAGGAGAGAAAAGAAAGCTAAATTCCTTGTAGAGGAATTTACTGAAGGACATATCTCTATTAAAGTCCTAGAAAGGCCAACTTCCAGAGCTAATAATTTTCTGGTTTTCACCAAAGCTGTTCCCCAGCTCTTAGTTGGCCAGCAGAATTGCTCATAGGAGAGGGTCACTATCAAAAAACAGCCAGTCCAGTTGCTGAGTCAAAGGAATCTGCAATTTTCCACCTTTTTCTCTACTAAAAGAGAGAGCAAAGCACTGGTGTTCTGTCTTTGAATCCTTAGTTTCCACTCACAATTTCTTACTTTCTTAGGTTAAAAGAAGCTGTTATTGTCATCTGCTATTCTCTTGGACATGTGGATGACTTTCCACATGTGCTACTCTCATGGCCAAGTGCTCCTGAGGCCACCACAGGAAGTGATGGGGAGGCAGCAGGGAGACAGATGGACAGCCAAAGAACTTCAAAGGAAATGCCACATCAACAGATTCTTCCCTTCCCCGTAAGTATCCCAAATGGAATTTCCTAAGTTTACTAATACTGTATCTAAACCAATTTCAAATGTAAATTATTAACAAACCTAAAGAGTTCAAATTCATTTCACTCAATGGAAAAATTCAGACTAGTAAGTAAAACATTCAGCACAAGAACCCCATTCAAGTCTCGGGAAAATGATTAACCAGAGTGAAAATATATTTTTAGATCCTGATGAATACCATGCTTTCATATCACCCCTTAGTACTGCCTGAACATTGCTCCAAGGCATGGAACATCTCATACTTCTATCCAATTAATTGCAAAAATAATTCAAAATTAACTTGTGACAGCTTGCGTCTAAATTTGTAATTTTAAAGTTAGCCTTAGAGAAGTACTAAAAGCTGAAGGTTACAATGACCCTAGAATGTTGTTAGAAAGACCTGCAATTCAAAACATTAACACAGCTCTTCTGTTATAGCCTATTTTTTCATAATTCATATTTTAACAAAACTAAACGACTACATGATGAAGCAGAATTTCATCACAATGAGGAAAAAATGCTCCACAGGGTTGAGCTTTAATGTAGAAAAGGAATAAACACACAGAAGTATCACAATACTTTCTGATGCAAAACCTTAACATTTGAGTTATCCTGAGGAATCCACCTTTTAGAATAGAGAGCTTCAGAAGTTTCTTTTTAATAAAAATACACCCCATCATCTTTCCCCCACCTCCTGTTCTTTAGGTCTACTTCCACTTGTACTTCAAGCTGGTCAAATAGCTACCTGTTCACTCAAGAGGGAAAAGTTTTCAAGAAAAGAAAGCTTTCCAATCAAATTTCATACAAAATCTTTGCAAGATTTCATAAATCTTTCTATTTCTGCTGACTGTTCTCTAGAACCACTGTATAATTTGGCAAGCTCCACTTTTCTTTGAATTCATGGGACTGTAGGGTTTGGAAGTCTTCTTGGGTAGTGTAATAACTCTTTGCACTGGTAACAAACACAACAGCTCCTCTCAGTCACTATGGTCATCAGGAAATACAACACTTAATGTCATGGGAAATCAAGAGGTTTGCAGCATAATCCTACAGTGTATAAACTTCCCCATTCAAGTTTCTGTTCCAAGACTCTGGAAGAAAGAAAATTATCTTCTAACCATTCTTAGTGAAAAAATCATAGCTGAAAAAACCCAATTAATGTCACATTACCTGCTCAAACCACCTGTGAAAATGGAAATTCATGGGATCTTGTATGTCCAGACCACTGGAGCTCTACTGTATTATTTTTCAACCAAATTCTGTTAATCTTCTCACATGCCAAACAATGACAGTGAAGAATGTGCAAGGGGTATGGGAAAAACTTCAAATGTTTTTTAAGCAATGAATCTCATGAAGCCTTCTGTAGCAGTTAAGATGTTTTTAAAAGTCAATCTGTTCCAGTTATAGATAACATAAAGTGCTTTATTTATTATAAGAATTAGTGATTTTTTTTTTAGATTACTTATGGACTTACCCTCACTTTCTCCATGCAAAAGTCTAAAAGACTATTAGTTTTCATCTAAGCTCAAAGTAAATTTCTTTCTACCCATGCAAATCTCGTTTTTATTAAAGAAAATATTCAATTAACCTCAAATATTCAGCATACTCAAATCTAATTAGACATGAATAAGAGATGCAGCAAAGCTATAGTGAACTCACATGCAGATTTCATTACTATTATCTTACTGGCTTCTCAACTGGCATTATCAAAAAGCAGACTCATTAGGTTTTTTTCCCCCTATATGCAAAGCTAATCTTGACTAGAAATTAGACAACCAATTATCTAAGCAAACCTCTGCAAATAACAACCACATTAGTATTACACTGAATAATACAGTCCTGAAGCAATTAACACCAAACTCCACCTTTTTATATTGATTTGTTGGGACATTTTGAAGTATAAACAGTTCTATAATCGATACCCAAGCAGCAAATAGGAAAATCAAAGTTGCACAGCAAGATTATCATTAACAGAAATCATAAAATACACCACTACTAGATTGGAAAGCCTTATGAGTTACAGTCTCTACAAAGCATGATACTATTTTCAAATATCGCAGCTTGAAATGTACTGACGTTTCATAATCGTCTTAAAACTCTGAAATTTTATTCTGTACTCATCACAACTTTGCTTGTTAAACTTTGCAGAGTAAATAGTTAAAAAACTAATACTATGCTTAGACCATACCTAGTGTACACAGGAATCAGCATATTGTGAAAGAATTTAATAAGACAGAATTTAAGAGAAGGAACACACTTGCTCAGGAATACGTCATACTCACCAGTGCTAGAGTTACAGTGAATCCTCTGACCACTGGTTGGTTTTGGAAGGGACAGTGGAGTGTCCTCTGCAAAGAAGTTGTTTAATCTGTATTCTACACACAGCTGCTGTATTGTTTCATCTGGTGTAATTTGCGACTTAGTAAAACCAAGTGATGTAACTTTACTTAAGACTTTTAAATTTCCTATTTAAAAAAAAAACATAAACCGAAATCATTATTTTGTGTTTCTTGAAGTGTTAACATAAACCAAACATACATGTAAATCATCAGGTAGTTTGTACAATTAACATTGATTGATTTTGACAGACACAGTAAGAATCTAAAACCCATGGTTTGCAGTTAAGAATATTATTGCAACAGATACTGATTGACATTCGATGTTTAAAATATTTATGCAATAGTCATAGACTGCTGCAGACTAGGTTAAGATTATCTTGATGTACAAATGCTATCTGAACCATTAATTCCAGTTGCCATTATTTTTAGCTAACAGCAAAGTGATCCTGTAACTGCTTGAAACAATTTCAGTAATATTAGGTACTCAAGTTTTCCAAATGAAAGAGAATTGTTAGTGCCTACTGAAGACTATTACACACAGTTCAATAAAAATCCATCAAGTCACAAAGTGATTAGGCATGTAAAGTAACACTGCAGTTATATGGAATGCAGCTTCATATACCAAACTTGCCTAGTTAAATCAAACACACCTTTAAAAGTTAAAATTAACAATATCATAGAAGTAATAGCACAGCTGTTCTTCACTAGACTTTTTCTTATTCTCTATAACTGAAATTACATTTTTCTCTTCCTGATAAAACTCTCATACTGTTCAGCAAGGTCTACAGTATTGTGTACAGATACATTGTAATAAGCTTTATGTATTTAAGTGTGAATGTCAGACTCAACAAGAAGTCCCGAATACTTCCCTAGGTAACTGTAATTTGAAGAAAGAAAAGCCACCATGGTTTCCAAAGTGGAGTACGTAGGCGAGCACTCAAAGACAACATTCTTCAAAGAGGAAACAGAACATGTTGGAGTGCAGAAATGTCAAAAAATTTTTTTCTTTACTTCTTTCATTTCTTTCAAGTTCATATCTTTATTAAAAATATTTCTCTCATGTGGAAATATTCTGACAATTTTGATTTTAAACTTAAATCACTTGAAGTACTAAATCATACTCAGATTAGCTTTCTAGATTTAGTGTGCGAACTGCAAGTCAATATTCTAATTTATTATGGAGATAGCTTACATTTCCCCAAGCAAATTATATGATTAATCAAACTGAAAAGCAGGTGTATCCTATTGTAAAAATATCCATCATATAGAACAATTTCCATTGCTGTCAAGTCCTTTCAATATTTGATGAAGTAATTTTACCCCCTCCTTTCAAAAGACATTTCCTTTTATTATGTATCCTAAGACACTTTAACTAAAAACCCAAATCTGAATATTTCAATAAGGTTGTTTTATTATTCAGTAGATTCATGGAAATTTTACTAGGATGACAGAAAAAATTCCACACCATTCTGTCTCCACTAATACAGGTACACGGCTTCAGCTGGCAATATTACTGGGATTAGCATAGAATGATGAAATATTTAAAGGAATTTTTTTTTCTAAAATCTAATAAATCAAATGACTGCCAAATGTCATTAAAGTGATGGTCTCTGACTTGAATATGCTTTTCATATTCAAATTTGAAAAGAAAGAGATGAAAGCCTGGAAAGGTTACTCAGTTTCAACTAATAACCTCAAGCACTCTACATTCACATGCATAAAAAATGAAATTGGCTCTATTGTCTAATTTTACTTCAGAAACAACTCTTTTCTTCTTGCACTGAACAGATGTATTAGCATCTGTATTTAAAGGGATATGCTGAGTGGGTTTGTTCACCCCAAAGTATTTAGCAGCTGTGTCAGACTAGTTTGTACACAGACAGTACCTTATGAATCAAGTCCAAATACAATATCCTGTATTATAAAGCATTCCTTTTACATATCTTAAAATTTGCTTGACATATTTAACTCTTGTAATTGCATACAGTAGGCAAAGAATATTACACTTTTTCAAGGCTAGTGGGGTAAATCCAGGTATTCTGCTTTCTAACTTACAAGGAAGCAAATGAGTCATACTATTAGAAAATTTTAAGAAAAAATAATAAATTATCTTCGAGTTGAACAGGGAAGATTAATCTGAGTCCCAGTTTTATTAATATTAAACATGAATACAGCATATACAAAGGAGGACACAAGCTGATAAAAAAAGTTATTTACAAATAAAAAAACATAGAACTGCTTAACAACAGCACAGGTATCAAGTAATATTTCATCACTAATACAAATCCACACACATTATGTAGCTGTGCTGAAAATATATGTAGTATCCAATATATGACAGGAATTCATTTGTAAACAACCAGTTGTATTTCAATGATGCAGAGTGAAGTATGTTATTTAAATCTTTTCCATTTTTTTTTTAAGCCTTAGTCTCATTTATTAGGTACTGTGCAAGTGAACAATGGATAGTTTGTCAATTACAGCCCACAAATCATTCTGTTTTATCGGAATAAAATTAATCTTTAGCATTTAAAACAAAATATAATACAAAATTTCCCCTAACAGAGAGAATGGACACATATTGAAATAAAGAATATTAAATGCTTTTTAAAAATGTCTTTGAGAAACTGGTTCAGTGCTTTCATTCCAGGAAAGAAAAACAAAACATGAGATACTTAGTCGATGTCAAAATTCCTTCTCTACCATTTAACAGCGACTCTTTGTAGCTAATGCTACCCAGAGATTTGGAAGAATCACTGAACTCCTTCAAGAACTTTTAGGATTAGGGTAAGTACTAAATGCATTGGACATTACATTCGGATTTGAAGTCTCAACTTTACTCATCTTTCTAATAATTGAGATAAAAACCCCCTTTTTTAAAATTCAACAATTAGTCTTGACTGCCATCTTCAAAAAGCTGTATATTCCATATTTTCATTTCCTTTTTGGGCACAACAGAAGGCTAAGACTTCGATGTGAAAAACAGAATTCCAACTGACTCAAATGGTCCACAATAGTATCCCACAGAAATACGTGCTTGAAAAAACAAGTTTGTGCTTTCTGCACAGAACATCAGAGTTGAAATATTTTGCTTATAGGAACAATGTTCCTACTTTTTACATCCAAAATTTTAATTAAGTTTCCCTTGAAAAACTCAAAATAAATGGAACTTCTAAACTGTAAGGTCAACTTGAATCCTATCTTTACCAGTGCTCAAAAATACACATGCTTTACTCCTCAGCATTTTATATTTATTTCCGGAGTCCACCTACTCGCTTCTATTTCAAGCAGAGAGCACATAAGATACTCTAAGCTATTCTCCACTAATCACAAGTAATCATCCATTTGCTATCAATACTTCAATCACTATGAATATTGATTGACAAATTTACTTATTGAATGAGAAATAATCTTCTTCCTCTAACAAATGCTAAATTCCTGCGATCATCTTACTAACAATGTCCAAACAGAGCCCCAAAGGAATGCTATTACAGGAATATCAACGTAATTCAAGCATACAGAGACACAAAAATTACTCATTAAGTAATTATGATTAACAGGGCAACACAGAATTATATACACATAAAAATACATATTACAAAAAAATTATTCTAGCCCTGTATGCAGTGACTTTTCATGTTAGGAATAACATCTTCTATTTTTATCTTTTCCCACAATGGTGTAGGTGTGAAAACAGAAAGAGGAATATGGACGTGCTCTGTGTTCCTTCTTCACATGGACGGGACTTACTAAAATGCATGCACCTCAGACTCTCCCTAAGACCTGGGGCAAAGAGATCTCTCCTTGTTGAGTAGCTCTTTTGGAGTTGAATCTCTACTGAAGGAGGGAAAGATACATATAATCTTCCCCCAGCATCACTGTATTGCCATGTGCCAGGAGGAGAACGCAATGGCCCAAGATTAGCACCACTAGGTTTGATGCAACCCCTTCAGCTCTGTCTAGAATTAAGAACACACTGAACAAAAAATCTATTTGTGACAATGAACACAATTCTGGTTGTGTCCACTTTCTCCAGTGTAGACCCCAAATTCATCATTTTTCAGAACAGCATAAATTCATCTTTAATATCTTCAAAGGCTTGAATTGCTGCAGCTTGAGCCAATTCTGTAATTAGGTACTGGATCTCTATGCAAATTTGTAACATACCAGCAATGCACTGACTTTTTTCCTAAGCGACAATTTCTAATTCAGTATAAAAACCCAAACATTTTAGAAAATAAGAAGTTCTTGAGGGAAGGGTAGCTTTTCCATGCCCATGACAGCTATACATCTGAACCTGAAGTCAGATTTGCACTTTGCTCATAAGAGCACTTTTGATCACTTGAGTAATACTTGCTTGCCCTTCAGCTTGCCTCACACCCTTTCTGAAGAATAAACACAAAATTCATCAATGTTTCTCCTCAAGTGGAATTGTTTTTAAAGATTTGGTTTCGCACCTTGCCTGTGGCACTGCCTCAACTAACAGATAAACTGCTTCTAGGGCTGAATAAATACAGAAATACAGATATATCTGGACCTGTTTGATGGGTGAGATACACACCCTTAACTCTGAATTTTAGTTTCGCCCCATGAAGTGGGGATTATTACTGTCTTGAACTCAGGTTCAACTAAGGTTCTCTCCTGCAGACTGTCTCAAAGAGAAGACTTCACTTTTTTAGTGTTTAACCACTCATCTTTGATTATCTCATCAGAAAAATTAAAAACCAAGTACCAACTCTATCAAATCTCAAAGCCAGTTTAGCTACATAGGTACCAACTGGTCGCACAATAAAGTAATTCAAAGGTTGTGTAAACTTACAGTAACCTTTCATTTCAAAGGGAAGCATGATCTCTAAGTAAAAAAAGCATGAAAGACAGAAAATTCTCTGAGAAGAAAAAATGTCTGTAAATTTTTGATACATTAATACCAACATTTAAGTTAGAGAAATAAGATTAAATAAGTAGCAGTATTATGTAAAAATCCAGTCCAAGACAAATATAATAGGATTTCCGCCTTTGTATATATAACTATGCATGGAATTTTCTGTATGTAGATCACAGACTTCTGACTCGATTTAAAAAAAGAAATTAAATTTTTAAAATCTGCATTGGAGAGTTAATCCATTTAGAAAAAAAGTACCTCTTAGTATGAGAAGAAAGCAGAAGTATCAGTATACATCTTCACTTGGTAGGATTGGACTGTAGCAAAAAACTACATCTATTTGCACATTTTAATACAGTTGAGGTGTTTATTTAGTTTTAATACTTAACACTTAATACTGTGTCCTCCCCTTGTCATTACAGCATTGTGTGAGAACCATACAGACATTCAAAATTTAATAGAATTTGATTCTCATAATACACAGTGTGAAAAAATGATGCTTGGTGATACATAACTAATCAAACTAAAACTTAGTTTCAAATCCCATCCTTTGCTTTTTACACCTCCAGTTAGAAAAATACTTTCTGTTTGTAAAGTCACCATAACTTTCTTCCATATCCATAAGCTCTGATAAATAGTCTCTCCAGTAAGCAACTGGGGAGCATTTGTATTCATAACCACCAAAAAAATTACCAGCTAGGTTGAAAATGCCTCCTGCTGATGCTTTTCCTGTCGGCTTATGCATTCAGCCTTAAATCTAACTTTCTACTTAATTTAATATTCTGGCGAATTAGTTTTATTTGTTACCTAAAAAATAATGGATGAATAATGAGTTAAGATTCTGTAGTTTTGAATCATTTAAAAAGCTAGTGTCTTGGGGTTTTTTTGGCATTATTTCTCCCTCTTCTTTCATTACTTCTATCACAAAGAATGACCTGCAGTACATGCTTCCAATTACAACTTCAAAGTATATTTGACATGGGATGGATATAAGTTGTAAATCCATCATTTCAGCGTAGTGTCTACTCAAACTTCTGTCATCTCACACTTTATCAGTGGCAAAACACAGCTTAGATATTTCCTGGATTATTTAAACTTTCTCTCTTTTACTTTAGTTTCTGGATTATAGTGACTCCAACAGCAAACAAACACCTTAAATATGGAGAATGGTAAACAGTCCTTTTTAATCTTAGACCCATCAGTAGTCTTTGAAAGTACTGACTACGAAGTTTTAATGAGTTACTTTTATCTTACTCTGATAAGATGGTTCTGTTTTATGAATTTTATTTCTTGTTTTATTAAATACAGTACTTTTACTTCCCCAGTTACTCACGGAATAAAAGCACAAAGCAACTAAGGTGAGTTCTGACAAGACTAGGAGAATACAAAGTATCAGTATTTCTGGCACAATAGAATTAAGTCAACTCAGTAACACAGGGTAATACTAAAAACCTAAAATTTTAATTCTCTAAATTCAGATTAGATATTCACAAAACAAGCCAGTTTGAAACAAACACCGAACACTCAAAACTCTCCCAGAAGTACACTAAAGGCACTGAAGTGCTGTAGAAAATAAGTGTAAAGAAGAATCAAGTCAGCCAAAATTTAAAATTGTAATACAACATCCAAATAATTTTCTTTAAAAAAAATTAATACAGATATCACATAGGAGGAAATGCACTATTAAGTAACTGTACCAAAAAAAAAGCATAATAAAAGTATCTTTTGCTTTGCTATACATAAGCTTTATGCTTTGCATCTTCTCACCTTAGCACTACCATGTTTCATTCAACAGGAGAACCAGAGCAAATGGTATGGCTTTTCTGCTGTTTAAGAAAGATTTTCATGTCAAAATTAGTTAGAACTTGTAATCTTAATTTAGAGGTACAGGTAATGACTGCTATCAATAAACTGTTACTAAGAGCAAGAGAATGCACTCAATGCACTCATGGTATCGGCAAGAAAAAAGAGAGACCTACAGAACAAACCAGAACCACCACCAAATGAATTGGGTTTGCCAGTAAATGTCTGATGGCACAATTCAAGACAACCTAGAAGCTGACAGCAGTAAATTTTATTGTGAAAATGAAATGCTATATAATCTCCTGCAAGGATATAGGGTAGACATGGGAGTGAAAAGGAGGAGGGGATGGAAGAAAAAAGACTTTTTTAATTTGGTTTTTTTTAATATAAAGACCATGCCAAAGAAAATGCAAATTCCCAGTTTTGATGTCTATTTTGAGGATCTGAAACAAGGCTTTTAATCAATGTATTATACATCAAATTGATAATGTTAACTTCTGATTATTCAAATGTATGAAATATTCATAGAGAACTGTCCAAACTTTTTCATTTCTCAGACTTCTTTTCTCTATTAATTATCATGCCTGGAAGCTTTTTAGTAAAAGCAGCAGTCATCAGCCTGACTGAACCTGACAAGCTAGCAAGGCCCAATTACACTGGCACTCTGTGGCACTTTGATGTACTGGAAACGAAAAGAGATAGGGGCAAATTGTATAGCACATTATGTTAATGACTTGATTTAATCCAGCCACTAAACTTTATGTAGCCTGTTAAAAAAGATGCTAACACTAATTATGCCACTTTGGAAAGGAAAGAAGGGGACAAGCATTTCATACCGACAAAGTGAAGCTCATAAATGTTGTAAATGAAATGAAACAAAATGAAGTAATCTATGATTAATCATACATCATAGACAAGAAGAAAAGAGAAAGAAGCAAGTGGTACAGTTAAGTACTGGAAAATCTGTTAGATACCCTTTATGATCAACATATCTAAGAAATAACCATGAACTGTCTAATTTGCAACATGCAAAAAAACCCCCAGTATGATCTTAAATGGCTTAAACAGTTTGGCATACAACTCAGATTTAGAGGATAATTAGCATAACAATCTCTAAAAATCACAAGTTTTATTTACAGTGTTTGATTACCAGCAGGATATTTATCTCAAAAGATAAAAGGCAGTGATTTTTAATCTCAAAAAACCCACAAATTCAATAACAATTCTGACATGCTGTATTCTACAATTAACCCAAGAACTCATATAAACCAATGCATGTTTTAAAAATACAATCTGTATCAAACAAATTGTTGTCTTATTAGTTTATAGCTTTCATTGTTTTATCTACCCTTTATGAACATGCACTTTGTTACCAGAGGAAAAGATCAATGGAGAAAGGTAGAAGTTGATGAATCTGAAATGAATCTACAACAAAATTCTCTCAGAAGTGTTGTTAAGTAATTGTGATAAAATAAAATGCAGGATGACTAGAAAATTATAGAACAAGTGCATTATATTTTGTCTTAATAGAAATAAGTAGCAGTCATTTTATTTCTCAAAATTACATGTCAAAATTTTTCAACATTTTACATATAAACAATGCAATTCTGTCTTCAAAAGTAAAAGTACATTCTGTATCTTTCTGAAGAATATATGAGTGATAGCATTTCCCAATCCCTTTTACAACTTAAAAAATGGAGCAGTATTTCTCATACAAAGAATTGCTTCATGTAACTAGTTGCTTTGTAGGACATCTCACAGCATTGAAAAGAGCATTTAAAAAAAGAATCAAACTACCTCTAGGATATCACATTGCAGAACATTAAAAACCGTGAAGTCTGATAGGATCTAACAACACACTCCTGGTCCTTTAAAAAAAGGCTAAGACAGATCAGGAAAGTATTAACTGTTAGAAGTACTATCATCAGTTTTTAGTACTAGTTTTATATTTTTTAAATTGTTCAGTCAATGTTAGATTGAAAAGTATGAAATACCTTTTTTTTTTTAACAGAAATATCCTATCCTATTGAAATACTGTTCAAAGTATATTTTCCAAATTTGTATTAATGCTGTTACTTTGTCTTCATGCTGATTAATTGCTTGTTTTAAGAATAAGTCAAGAGAATATCAATAGTGTACTGGCCACAAATAAGGACAGAACAAGAAGTACACTGAAGTGATTTGATACTGTACATACACAACTTTAGTGAAAATTGAGGTTAGATATAGCAAAGCTACTCTTAGAGGGCATCAGGTTCAAAATATTTTTCTTAGTATTGCCAAGTAATTGCCATAAACATTCTAACTCAGCTGTTTAATATTTGTGGATAATGGACTTGAAATAATACAGTCATTGCTATCAGTTTTTATTGATTCAACAGCATCATCATCTTGATCTGAAAAAGGAACATTAAAAGAATCAACGTAGTTAAGCCTCCTGTATTGTAGTCCATCTGAGGCTTGCTGAGGAACCTGATAGCAATATATTTGCTTTTCTAACAAATGAAGAATAAGTGCCAGATAAATCTTCTCTTCCTTGTAGAAGATTAACACTGCAAAGCAATGACCTTTAGAGTCAACTAAACTGTATTTTTTTCTGGTTTGTTAAAAAAAACAAACCGTAGTGTTTCCCAGATGAACGTTGAGGACTGGAATGGTACAAGTCCTGTGATGAACTGAAGTATGAACAACTGTTAGCTTTATACAGAAACATGGCCTGAATTTGTGGATTTCCTCTGACTATGTTTAACACCATGCACATGTAAAGAAGAATGCATTTTTAAAAAAAAATGAGTAAGTAGTTCTGTATGCAGGTGGATTATTTTTAGAGCATTCTGGGGTTTTTTTCTCTGAAGTACATTACTTCTAAACACAACAGGGATTCAACAGCTTGTTTTTCCAATTTTGCTAATGAATTCTTATGCAGAAGCAGGAAACAAATGAACATGAAATTTTAGCACTCTGCTTGTGCTTTTACTTTAAACTTGGTATCGTGGACTTGGTTTATTTCAATGATAAACAGCTTAAGCTCAGAGGTAGAACAGGATGACCCACCTTTTATAATCTTTAAATAAATCTGCCTCTAACAACTTTATGTCACAAATATGATAAGACGTACTACCCCTCTCTCTGTCTGAAAGGATTTCCAATATCAGCATTGGCTGTTATCTGCAGACAAAAGGAGCATATTCATTAAAATAGTCTTTAGAACAGCATAGTTCTAAGGGAGAATATAAAGACATTTAAAATAGAAGCCAGGTTTCCTTTAATATTTTATGAATCTAGGTCAGATACCAGATTTTTGCATTCAATTACAATACAGCTTCCATTTGGGAAGAAAATAACACCACGATATCCACCACCCAGCTTCAGCTATAAAGTACACCAGAATAAAATTTCTGTCATGGAGCTTCTCATAATGAGGCAGCTCCCACTGCTTGTAAGGAACGCTTAAGAAAATGGAAAGAGACATAGATTTATTAAGAAAATACTGTTACTTAGAACAATGAATTCTACCTTCTGGTTCCAATTCTTCAGTTATTTCTGTCTCATTTTCAAAAGTAATTGATGTTTGGTCAGCTAACTGCTCCTCTGACAGATGTGAGAGCTCCTCTTTCCCCTGACAAATTTCTTCAGCCATCTCCTTCACCTTATCATCTGCCAGCCTTTCTTGTTCAACCTCCTGTCCCACATACTACATAAAAGATAAACTTACAGTCTTTATAACACCCCTTGAATAGTAAAACTTACTAAAGTTCAAAACCTGAAGAGTTATGGCCCACATTCATTATACGTAGCCTTTAAACAATGGTATTGCTTATGCAGCACAGGAAACAATGAGAAGTTGTCAACTGCAGTAACAAATAATTGATGCAGTAAAAAGAAACTCTCTAACGATGTGTATTTGTGAAAACATAACTATTATAATCATTTGGTACCTGTCAACATATATACAGCCTCTTAGATTTCCAGATTCATTTATATTTCAGCTCTTTCAGTTCTACAAGACTCAGTTAAAAAAAAAAACCAAACCAAACCAAACCAACCCCCCCCACCCCACTACCACCTTGTTCAGTTAGTAACTTTATAACTTAAATTATACAGTATTTTCTTTTTGAAAAGCAATCTAATATCATATAAAAAAGAACCAACCTTGCTACACAGAACAAACAAAATATCTTTAGTGCATAACTTATTCTGAAGTAATCTTACTCTCTTCTTTCTCTCCAATGGATACAATATTGTAGAGTTATGTCCAGGATCAAAACTTAGTGATGACCCAAGTAAATCATTTTAAAGCCTATAAAAGTGAGGCCTGTTGAGCTCTCCTGGAACACAGCAGCAGTGCCAGCACCTCCCTCTGTGAGGGACACTTCCCAGGGCTCCCAAATCCTCAAATCTGTAACACTCGAAGGACCATCGGCAACGAGGCCTGGGCTGATCCCCACACACACATTTCCATAGTCCTCGAGGTCTAACTCTGCTTGTTGGGAAACACAAAGGGATTTGATGTGATTAATTCACTGAACATGTAGTAGGTACCTTTTAGGTTGATACGTACCTGTACATGCATAGAGATAGGTGCACACATCACTTTACCTGTGTGTGTGTGAATTGATTATTTTTGCATTCCGGACTTTAGTATAAATCATTCCAAATTGCTTCTAATCTGATCTTCGTTTGTAAGCTTTAACCTGTGTAGTAAGTATAATAGAGTGAGCCTTGCCATCGAGCTCTGTAAACTCACGTTTTTCACAAATTCGTATTAAACCCTGCCTTTTGCCAAAACCTTTGATGGTGTTTCTTTAAGTGGCCAAACCACTTGTTCACGGTAACTATTTAGCTATATTCCAAAGTTACTCCATTTGTTCATTATTTCCTCCTGCTATATATCGGCAATTTTTAGAAGGAAGGCAAAATAAACTCCATCCAAACAAAAGCAAATAATTATGCCAGAGGATGCTTTTGAAGCCTGAAGGATGAGAGACTGGAGAGCAACACCATGGAAGGGACGTGGAGGTCCTGGCCAATGGCAGGTTGCATATGAGTCAGGAATGAGGCAATATGAGGCAGCCAGGAGGGGTGTTCAGCCTGGAGGAGACTGAGGGGAGACCTCACTGCAGTTACAACTTCCTTGTGAGCAGGAGAGGAGGGGGCAGACACTGATCTCGTCTCTCTGGTGACCAGTGATAGGACCCAAGGGAATGGCATAAAGATGAGTTGAGGGAGGTTTAGGTTGGATATTAGGACAAGGTTCTTCACCCAGAGGGTAGTCAGGCACTGGAATCTGCTCCCCAGGGAAGCGGTCACAGCCCCAAGCCTGCCAGAGTTCAAGAAGCATTTGGACAATGCTCTCAGGCACAGGGTGTGCAAGGCCAGAAACTGGACTTTCATGATCCTTGTAGGTCCCTCGTAGGTGGGATATTCTATAATTTTATACCGTGTGAGTGACCAGGCACTGGAACAGGTTGTCCAGAGAGGTTATGGGGTCTCCCTCTCTGGAGATATTCACAAACCATCTGGACACAATGTTGTGCCATGTGCTCTGGGATGACCCTGCTTGAGTACAGTACAGTAAAGAGAATTGTGGGTTATAATTTGAGAGAGACTGTCAGATGGTCCTCTTTTCTATAAGAACTTTCAATGTAGAGGAGAGAAGAAATACTGACTAAAGAGCAAGTATTAACCCAACATATGAAGAATCAATGCAGCTGAGAATATATGAGCCTCATTCAGCATATAATCTGTATTTGGTCAATTTTTGTACTTAATAGCTAGTCATGACTTTACCATATTGTACAAATGTACACTTAAAAGGCAGCTTTGAAATCACCAACAATAGAAACAACACTTTTCTGGGCAATATTCCTGAACTTCAACATAGGTATGACCTCTTGAGAAANTTCCTGAACTTCAACATAGGTATGACCTCACATCTTGAGAAAATATTAGGTTTTTTCAGAAATATACCTCTTTCTACTTTGATCTTGTCAAGGATTTCATTTTTCTCTGCTAAATCAGATTTGATAGCCATGTCTAGTTTAGCAATTTGCAGTTTCATTTGCTTTTCCTTTGATTTCCATTGCTGTTCATGGGTCATACAGAAGACACTGTAATAAAACATATGGCATGCGAAAAACTTAGAAATCAGGTTCAACACAAAATAATAAAGAAAAAAGCTTTTAGTGGCACAGAGACCACTGTCATCATGTCTTAGGAATTAAGTAAACACATGCTGGTCTGCTGCTGTTGAAACCAAGGCGCCTTTCTCAGGCTGCGGTTAAAAAACATGAAAGAGTTTGTGGGATGAGCAAAGGAACTGGCCTTAATTTAGAGCTCCAAAGTCAGAAAGTTGGCAGCATGCAACATTTGTGGGACTAGAAAAGGAATTCAGATGCATATCCCAGAGTAATCCACAACTCCAAACCTCAGTAACTGACAACTAACAAAACCATTCTTTCCGCATACAAAACCTCTTAATGTAGAGAACTGGGATCATCCACCTGATTTCTTTTAAATCTGTGAAACATGCAGAGCATAAAGTCAGTTGCCTGTTCAAAGAGAAATGTTGACCACAAAGTGACAACAGTTTTCTCATACTGTAAAACAACAATTCTGATACTGATTAAGAAGCACATGTAAAGTAATCTTTCTCCTACTTGAAGAAATAAAAAACAAAGGTGGGAAAAGAAATTAGAATAACTATTTTGCCTGTAACACATTATTTACTTGTAAACTACCAATCTATGTGCCATAAGGATTGCATGGACACAGAATCAGAACTGCTTAAACCACAACGAATTGTGCAACTCAGATTAAAACAAAATTAAGTACATCATATAATTTACAGTGTAATTCTCAGTAGGCAAACAGACAAAGCAATGCAATGAGCTTTCATGTAAATTAGACAGTGAGTGATACAGTCTTCATATTACTATTGTTCAATACTTGCACTTTTTTTCTGGAAAAATATCCATCTTAACCAAGTACAAACCAGTTGATTCACTTTTGTACTATGTGAAACAATCAGAAATCGCAGAGTGTTTTAAATGAAAAGAGTCAGTTCCTCAATGCTTTAGTTTGGTGAAACAGAATTTGTATTTTACAGTTAACAGAATTTGTATTTTACATACATGAATGTATTAAAAATCTTCTGATATATCTATATATCCACCTATCCAGGGATCTATGTAACAAGCCTTGACCACAAAATTAGACAAGCAAGAAATGTTTAAAGGGAGGGACAGCCCACATAGGTTCATAGACTCCACCTGCTGACTGAGAGAGTTGTGAGTACCTATAAGTGCATTTACACCTTATGTATTTGAAGAATAACTTTAAGATTACAGAAAAAAATATCACAGCATGAACTGTAAACTCTAAAGTATATAGGGTTTATATTCCTGTATTCTTCATAAAAGCAGTTGTATTTCTCTGTATTTTGTCTTTTTCTCATACAATGTATAACCTATTTACAGAGTTCTCTAGGCATAGAGCATCTTATAGTGTGACTAAGTGTTTTTACAGCATATGTGAACTCAAGCAATGCTTCTAAGTCCTGCAGTACTATATGCATCACTCTCCTATAATTTTGAAGATAACATGCAGGCAATAAAATGCACTGAAACCACTATCATGCCACAGTACTGCAGAGGTACAGAAGAGATACAGTGTGTTCTCTAATTCCTTGAAGTTTGATTGGCTTCTGTAAGGAAAGCATAAATCTCATCAAAAGAAAAAGAAACATTGTCAATTTTCACACTTCTGAAAACGTTTTCAACACACTGAGGTGAGTTCATCAGCTTTAGGACTTCACATAAGGATGTAGTCACATAATAGTTCAGTTTTTCAGAAGACTATGCTGGCAGAAAAATCATTAAGAGTTACTATGATGGTAGTTAAGAGTTTAGATGCTTAAGTGAAGAACATTTTAGAAGACAGGTTTTATCCAAGCCTATATAATGCTGATGTTTATGTCAGTTTGAATTGAGTCCACGTGTGTTGCTTTCTTCTTTTGAATTTTAAGATTACTTTTACTTGAATTCATGTGGAATTTCTTTCATATTTACTGTATTTCGCTGGAGTTGGAGCCATCTGTGTAACTATAATGGTCAACCACATCTGGCACCATTTCCTTTGGAGGGAGTTTAAGCATTGCTACATTTGCATTACAAGGTCATATGAAAACAATTCCTGCAAACCTTT
Organism: Atrichornis clamosus; assembly: GCA_013400975.1. Classification (NCBI taxonomy): domain Eukaryota; kingdom Metazoa; phylum Chordata; class Aves; order Passeriformes; family Menuridae; genus Atrichornis; species Atrichornis clamosus. The sequence continues at coordinate 50,840 of WBMZ01002680.1, read as the reverse complement.
TATACAAACGAATTGTTTTCTTGGATACTGACTAAATAGTAAGAGTCAACTGACAAATTCATACTTCTTTGTAAACTTTTCAGATTCAGTTCTGCAGTCTTGGCTTTGGCACAATTCCCATCAACATCAAATTGATTTCCCAAAAATAACTTTAGCAAAGAATGGGTTTATACATCTTTTCCTCCATTAAAAAAAGGAAAAAAAGATATTAATTATCTGACACCTGTGGACACTGGCCTATCCCCTGTTAGCAACAGGTAAGCTGTAGTAAAGTTGCATTGTTCAAATAGGCAACTGAAAAAGCTGGCCATTAAATGGTGGTTATAAGGAAATGACCTTCTCTTTCTAACTTATTGTTACCTATACAGTAACGTGGAATGATGAAACATGAAGCAATGTTTACATGGGAGTATATGAAAAGACAGATCATTTTAGTAAAAGAAATGCCATATTATAGATTACTGTACTATAACGGAAGCATATTTCAATTTTTCTAGTTAAAAATCTTTTTAAGTTATCCGGTTGTTTTTAAGTAGAAAAGAAAATTTCAAGCCAAGACTGTAACTTGATTTCTTAGAAAGAATTATTTCTCTGCATAATGACAGATAAGAAAAAAAACATAATCAGAAATATTTATAACATGATCAAACTTTGAAGAAAACTACAGCAATTAACCTAAGCAAGAGACAACTGACCAACTGCCCCATGCAAAACTCTAAATATTGTGATTATACAATTGTTACATCTCGTAAGTAAAATAAAAATGTTTAAAACTGTTTGTTCTTATGGTTCTTTACTACCATAATTTTTAATTTCACTGTAGACTGCATAAAAAGTATGACAAATATTGTAAGAATACTACAAACAAAATTTGATATCACATTATACTTAGTCATTGGTATTTTTTTGACAGACATCACACTGACAAGCCAAATGAATTTCAAGAGAAGAAACAATCTGAATACAAGAAAAGACTTCAAGATCTACTTTCTGCAATCATTAGCTCTAGGACATGTGCCTTATTTTCTAATCATCTTCAGCATAAAAGACAACACAGGTTCACAACAAAGAAAAAGTTCATTTGAAGGTCATTTTTTCCTTTAATATGCTTGCGGTAATTGACTATAATTACTTCTTTTCTGTACTGGAATATTTCTGAATCATATCTTAACAATGTGTTTTCATTTTCATTTTAAAGACTGCTGATAAAATTTATACATATTATTATGTATAGGAACCTTTGTAAAAACTCATATAAACCTACACAAAAATTGCAAGCAGAATCAGTAGAAGTGAAATGGTAGCTATTACCAAAACAACCAAACCACCCCTCAAAAATAAACATTGGAGAAGCTGTGAAGTATCAGATTTTATATAAGTATATCACTGAGAAGTGCTGGAAGAACTTATACAAAAAGTTCAAACAGTACTTTTATCAAAAAAAAAACCCCCAAAACAAACAAAGAACTCCCCAAACCAAAAAACAAGGCCCAAAAACCCCAAACCAACACAAACCCAAAGGAATATATGTCCAACAGAGCAGAGGAAATATAGCAGAGCACCATGAAAGCTTCCATATACACATACGCCTACGATGAGCTGCAGCATGAACACATTTACACGTGTGCTCAAATACACAATATGTATATGCACATTCCAGCCCACAGGATGTGAAGACCTAGTAAAAAATGACAGGAGACAAATTTTCTATATCCAGAAACACAACATACCTTATGCAGCTTATCACAGCTTTTCTTCAAGAGTTTTCCTAAATTGTTTATTCTTTCCTGTAACTAAAATGAAGAAGAAAGTTTCAAGCAATGCACAACACAAAAGAAAATTACAATGAATGTGTGAACACAAATAGCAAATAATTTTTAGGCAATGCCAGGCTATTATTTGTTCTTTTCATACAACTCTTAGAAGCTTCATAAGAACATAAATCCATATGGATTTACATTGTCCCAAAGTCTTTCCCATGCTGTTTATATGAAGCTGAGATTGGCAAGTTGCAGTTGATCAACAGTATCTAATAATATTCTGCCTTATGTAAAATAATATAAAAACCTATAGCATTACATTTTTATATTTCCATTTTGGTAAGTGAATATTAGTATTAGCTAGAGCATGGCTTTTGCATACTAAACATTTTTATAGAAACAACACGTCCTTGCTTCCAAAACACTCACTAAAGCAGGATATGGTTTTAAAGATATGAGATACTTAAACTGAGAATATATACTTTCCATGCATTACAATAGTTCAAAGGTTTGGAGGAAATATCTATGAGACAACCTTGGTAAACTTGGTTAATGCAAAATACATTTAAAATCTGTAAAGTAGGTGGTAAAACTAAATATAAGTTAATATAAGAAAAAACAGGTAAGTTTGTACGCTCTTAATCTTCATAAAATGAAGAAAATGGGGAAGAAATAATTTAATTTTTAGCCCTGTATCTGGACAATTGTTAGTGATGACACAAGTCTCTGAGAGTCACTAGACAAAGAAACAGAGGTGACTGATTTGAATTGCTGAGTAAGATGTAACGCTACACTAATTAAATCAGGTTCAAAGAATACTAAAACTAGCAATACATGATCAATAAACCAAGCATTATGATTTTTTTCCTGTTAATAAACCACTTGTTTAGTATCAGAATTGACATGAAATCTTACGTTTTAACCTCAAATACTGTCCCAAGACTCGTGTTTGAACAATGTATCACAGGGACCAGGTGTGGTTCAGAATTCTATGAAATGCAAATGGCAGTCAGAGGTTTTTTCTTTAGAATGGGATAAAAATATGCATAGTACCAGGTCAGTCTTCTGTTTGAAAGGTTTATTCACATCTTCACAATTAAAAGGTATTCCATCATTTACTTTTCCCTAAGCTGTATGTTCTACCTAAAGTAAAAGATTCTAGCTCTTGACCACAACCTCACCTCTTCTGTCCTTCTGTTTGAGATAGTTACTGATCAAATTCTTTTTGGAGATGGAGGCACTTCAACTGCTCCTCTTTAAGCCGGTAATTCAGTTCATCACCTTTTGCTAATGAAGCATCATGGCTGGTCTTCAGGTTCTTTAGGTTCTATGAAAAGGAAGGAATATCCAGAAAAAAATAAAATAAATCACACCTAGTAGAATGTTACAACACTGCATATTCCAACAGTGGTTTCTCCTGGCAGTATTTAGTATTTATTCTCAATGTGGTCAACAGGAGACACTCTTGACCCAAGTAATTGAATACATGTACAGGAGAAGGTGGCATTCTTGGTGCTCTCATGAACATTAAACCCTCAGTTCAATCATGATGAAAACGACCAAGAAATACATCTGTTAAGCAATTAAAAGATTTTGCTGTGGTTATAGTGGTTAGACATGCTGACCTAAAAGCACTGCAGTAGCAAGCAAAAATGAATGTTGACCACAGTTATGGTAATCACAGAGCTTGCAACAGCTCTGTTAGCCCTTAATTGTAGATATATAATTGTTTCATAATCCTAATGCACTCAGTTCTATTTTCCTACTAGCAGTACTTTATAAAGAGGGACTTCTGAATTCTTTTACGTTTTCATTTACTTCAATGGATTATATTAAGGTACATTTAACCAATTTTAATAATAGATGAAGGATGCTGATAGAAGCTCTATTTCCAGACTATTAGTTAATACTATAGTGCCTACATTCCACAAATGCTTTAATAAAGTCTCATTCATTAAGAATTTCAAAGTAAATCACATTCAAAATATGACTTGAAACAACAGAGCCCACAAGCCAATCTTCTGTTCAATAAAATGATTGTATGAAAATATATGCCAAATACATATGTGAGTATAGACAATGTTTAATGATTGTAGACAGAAAAAAGTTAGCTTTATTTTTTTCCATCTAATATTCCTATAAAATAGTTAAATGGAGAAGCTGAATCTGAATCCAGTACAAATTGTTTAGGTTCACTCGCATCCGAACACACAAGAAACAAGCAAAACCCCACTGAATACCAATCACCAACTTGATCTTCAACCTGTCATATCTCATTTCTGAGAGAGAAAAAAACAATGGAGAATAAACAGTATTAGCAGTCTGTCTTATTTCAGAGAGTTAATGAAGTGTATTGCTCATCAATTTTTAAGTCTTTCTTCAATGCTCCTCTTGCTCTGTCCTGTCTCTGTGAACTCTATTGCAACTCTATTGCAACTCTATTGCAACTTCAAAAAATTACACTTTAGAAATATTTTTTTTCCAATCTACATATCTCTTCATATTTCTTCCTTTCTTATCAAAATCAGAATCTTTAAAGTCTCTAACCCTTCCAATGGTCCAAATGAACTCATTTTTCTTTACCGTCTCTTAGCTTCAATATTTTTCCTGAAGTTGTCTTCCATTTCAACCCACAATATAGGAGGAAAAACAAGCAAATATACCACCCACCTTGGCAAAGCTGCCTTTCATAGACCATTTCATCCTCATCTCTTTCCTGAATTTCCAAAAGACCTGAAATCGTACTTTTTCTAATGAACAATCTTATTAAAAAAACTAAAAACATCCTCCTGAAAAATCTCTTTGCTTCCACTTCATTCAATTCCTTCAATATCTCTCCTACTGTCCTGACCATTTGGTATTACCTTTCCACATTAACTTTAAGGGGACCATGACTAAACCATCATCATATCAATATTTTCCCGAAGTGCATTCTTTCACTGGATCTTCTTCTATATCTAAGTGTTCTGTCAGCCTTTTTTTCCATTATACCCAAACTGTTTTCTATCTTCCTGTCCTTGGAGTATCCCAAGATTCAGGTCATGACAACAATCAGGGTGATGATTTTAGTTTAATATTTCTAGTCTGGAATTTTATTTATTTGGGAAATATGTCTTGATACTGTTGTCAGTTAGAAATAACTCATCTAAAGAAAACGGGTATGTATCTCCTAGAAATACTGCACAAATGAACATCAACTTCTCTACACTGCAGTTGTGAAGTTGTACCAATCGTTCGAGGGAATTGCCTCTCTAGTATTTTAATTTGTAGTTCCACAGTTTAGCATATTTCATATTACAACTTATGAAATACTGAATACTCCGTCAAAATTGAAGCAAATAAATATACCAATGGGATCAAATATATAATCCTAACAGCTTCCGGGTCCTTGGTTCTTCTAAGCAGACTATGCAATTCCTTCATTCAACTGGCTATGTTAAAATTCTTTAGCAATGAAACAGTCCTTTAAATGTTTGGTAGCAAGCCCAACTTTATTATCATTAGATGGAGCAGGATTATAGGCTCCTCTCATTCTGTGGTTTCACATTTTGGGCTGACTCAAGTTCAAAGATGAACTTGAGCAAATTATATGGGTTTCAACTGATAGAAACTGAAAGTAAATTATAATGAAGTCAACAGGCAACAAAAGTCAAGATAAATACAACAAATACTAAAACATGATGTGTTGGTTAGTATGCTATGTGATATCTAAACTAGAAATTTTGGATTTTACAGTTATTCACATTTAGTAGACACATTTTAAACATTCAAATTATTTGCAATGGGAAAACCATTGTATGCATTCTCCTATAACAAAGCAGAGCCACAGAAAACACACTCATCCTTCTCAGAAATGCACCTTTCACTGTGAATATTAGAAACGATGTCTTCAAATACCAGTTTGAATCCTACGCATGTGTTTTTATTCAGCTGCTGCCAAGAAAGAGGCACAAGCACTTGGCGTTTGTTGCAAATTACCAGAAAGTCGCTTATGATTTCAAATGGAACAGTTTACTTATCGCCTTCTATTTAAGAACACAAAAAGCCATGTGAAGCCTGTCTCCCCTGGAATTTACATTGTACACAGCTCACCCTATGAAAAAGTAGATTTGAGCTACTAACAGAAGAGCTGCTTTGGCAGAAAGGATAGAGGTATTGCACTAAAGAGTGGGAAAGAGGCAAAGCACAGCAAAATGTAGAAATGAAAAAACTTGGGGAAAGAAGGAATGGAACAAAAATCTAATGGCACAAATGCTATTTAGCATGCTAAAATACCAAGAAGCAGGCAGCAGTAAGAGTTTTACAAGGATATCTAGCACCTCCACCTCGTAAGGCTAGGATACTTTATAAAGTTCTGTTGCAGTCAGGGTTCCCCTACTTACAGGAACTCTCCCATTTTCCAAGCTTTTATCATACCACCTGCATATGCACAGGCAGTTTTCCAAATACACATCGGAAAAAGCAGACAAGAGCTGTGTAACTAAAGCCTATGGAGAATCTACTGTGCAACTGCATGTTCTGGTGATATTTTCATAAAATTGCTCTTTTTATAAAGAGAATTATTACTAACAGTAGCCCAGTAGTTCATGAACATATGAACACAAGTTAAAACCGAATGTGAGAACAAAACAGCCAAACCTCCCCAATTTTATCAAAGACTGATAAAGTGAGGGGGGTATGGTATACCCCTTTTTTTGGTAAATCAGTGCATTTAACTCAAAGCCCTCTCTTTAAATCATCAGGAGTCTCTTTCATCACCCAAACAACTCAGTTGATTCTTCACAATCAGACTAGGATGACTTTGCAGGTAAGACCATTAAGATCTGCTAGACCCTTAAAAAAAAGTAAAATTTAACACCAAAAATCCCTACTCCATTTGTAGCAGCTTTAGAGAAATACAATATGTGGTTCACTTTCATGAACTCAGTATTGACTTTAAATCAAGGACTGTATTTTTTTTTTGCCGTTTACACAGGCTTATGTGATGAGAGTATAGGAATGTACTGACCAAATGCAAATATCTTTTAAAACTGGAGAAATTTTCCTTCTATTGCTGAAAGAGAAATGCTTTTCTCAACCAGCTGTTTACAGACCTTGATCATTTCCACACTGTTCCAAATGTTGAGTCTTCAAATTTAAGAAGAAATACATAATGAGCTTAAAAATGCAAAATGAATTATATTTTTGCTTTGAAAAGTTGAAATCTTTTGCAAATCAACTTTCTATAACACATTTGGGAGAAGATTTAGCATGTAATACCCAAATTAATTTATGTTTCTATAATTCACATTACAGAATGCAGGCAAATATGATGATACAGCAGCTTCAATCAATAAATCAACATCTTTAATTATTGTATAAAACAGCACATGACAGAAAAAACCCTCAGAACTATACTTATAGACATTATTTATTTTCCATTCACTTTTCCACCATTTGAAGTACTTGGTGCCAGTAGAAAGGCATTTTATTGAGTTTTCTCCTTTAGTTTAAACCTATCAAATACTGCTAAGAAAAAGTGACTTAGCAATTTATAATATAATACCTTAAGGGTGGTATTTAAACAAGGGGCAAATGTGTCTTAACTACATGAAAATCAATTAATACCTATGTAGATATTATTACAATTCTGAGATTACAATTGTAAGATTTGAGAATGTACTGTTTAACAGAACATATGTTTAAAATGAATGAAAATTTAAATAAATATTTATTTAGATGTTTTCCCTTACTTCAAACAGTGCAACTGTTATTTTCACAGTTTCTTCAAGTATGGGAAGAGAAACTGGTTCTGATTTGTATTAATATAAATTATTATAAAACCTGAATAAATCTTTAACATTTGAAAAGGTAATTTCTCTTTCAATATTTATCTATTTTAGACATATTGGACATATTGTCACAATGCCACGCTGGAGAAAAAGAATGGACTACAAAGCTTACACATCTGTAAACCAGCTGAGTACGTGAAATACTTTCCTTTTATTCTGCAAAATATCAAATGCTATTGTGTTTTGGTATTGCCCAGTTAATTGTCCTTACACAGAAGATAAACACACACAAATCTGAGATCTTCCCCAAGAAACAGGCCTAAATCAATGCTAAAACTATCATGTGTCTAAAACATGTTATCTACATAAATTAAAGTTGTGGTGAGTATAGACAGCAGCACTGTCTCATGCTAGCTATTTAAAAGCTGATGTAGTGGCACGTTTTTATTAATCTTGTTCCACACATCAAACAAAAGGGTCTGATGTCTTCAAAGGCTTTTTTTCCCCTTTCTTTTTTAAGCAGGGGGCTTTTTTTTTTCTTTTTAAGTAGAAAAAGGAGCAGATGATAGTGAAATTTATGATGTACAGATGTAAACTCCATAGCTTCTGACAGTCAACATTAACTATTTTTTCAACAGTGAATGAAACAGCATTTGATTTAAACAGGTTTGGGATATTAATATTAGGGAGTAAATTATTCAGATTCAGAAGTGAAAAATTACTTTTTATTTGGATAATTTCACTTCTTGCAGTTGTAAGAGTATTTATCTCATGAACTTTCTTGCTACAGAAAGCATGTGCAATTAATCACTTATTAGTGCATTACATAAATCACAATCTGAGCTCTCATTATATTATTTCTCTACAGTACCTCTGCAATATTTTATTTATTTAAATTTGCCTAAGAAATGCCCACTGCATCTAGGTATATGACAAAGAGCTTGCTGCTGGACAATGAGATCTTTTCAGATTTCATGGGCAAGGCAAAGTTAATTGAGGAAGACTCTGCTGGGAAGGTTCCTTTTCCTATAAATGAAGCAACAAACCAGTAGAATAGAATAGAAATTGTTGATCTACACAGCCTTCTCCCTCCCAGGTAGGTCTTATATTCTGCTCTTTGAACATATAGCCAGGTATTCTAATAGAACTTAAAAATAGGGGCTATATACAGATTTAATATAAATTAACTACTATTTTTCACTTAAACAAATATTTCCCTCAAACTAATGTGTAAGACTAAAGCTATACTGAGATAGCTCAATCAATATTTTCTTTACTGCCCAAAAGTAAAAAAAAAAATTGCCACAGAACCTGGGCACATGGAAGTAGAGCTGGAACAGAAGTCAGAAAAAGAAAAGGAACTAATATCCCTTTGGAGGCAGTAACGTGAATTGATGGGCAAACTGATCTAGCTCTATGCCTTCTACCACAACTGCAGAAAGAAGGAACATGAACTCTATCCTTCCACTTTAAACCTCCTCTTTGTGCTGGATTTAAAAGTCTGAAATGGAAAATGAAGTTAGGAGAAAGTGACTCTTAAAAAAGCTAAGAATTATGTTTGGGGTTAATGTCTGAAGTACACCAAAGAGACAATCTCTTTTCCAGACCTCTTATCATTTGGATTAAAAGCATATAGAGGGGGGTCCCAATAACAGGCTGGGGACCAGCTGTGTGGGAATGGGGCACTGATAGCAACCTACACCAGAAGGAAATGATTAAAGAAAGGATCTTGACCTTCACTGTACAAATTTATGCCAGTAAATCCCAGATGGCTAAGCTAATAAAATTGAGGTCTAATTAAACCACATCCCTTGCATCTTGTCTTTGCTTCCATATGAGCAGGACATGGATACAATACTGAGACTACTCTTACGAGTCCTGACTATTTTAACAACTGGATTAGTGGCTCAAAAACTTTCCCCCTTCATATTCAAAACTGGAAAAATGAGCAAGTAAAATACATATCACCACCAAACTTCTCAGGGTCACTTGCCCTCTGTCTGGCAAAATAAGCAAAAGGCTCTTTGGCTAATTGTTCTCAACCACAAACACACCACTGGCAAACACACAGACTCCCCAGCAGAGAAGAACAGAACATCACTGTGCAGTACTAATAGATCTACATACACCTAATAGATTTAAATAATACATCTAATAGATTTAAACCCAGAGTCACAATACAGCAAAAAATGCCAAAGGAATTAAAAACTAACTGGCAACTAAGCTTTATTCATTACAAAAATCAACTAAACAAAACACACAAAAAAAAAGCATAAATATGCAAATACCTGTTTCACAAATGCATTCTGAGATGGCTTTAAAAAAGTTTTTGGAAAGCACAATGAGTTAAGTTATTTGAAGCTACCTGCTTGCAAAATGATTTTATTTAGAATTAATGTTTTATCTTGCACGCTGTGGTTGTAGGTACCAAACCAAAAGGTTGTGGTTTTGGCCATCTTTTAATTATAAACAGTCAAGCTAATTGTAGATAAATTTTGTACTTAAAATGTGTTTAGTCTAATAACCCAAAGGCCAAGTTTCTCCCTTAAGGCAGAATTATACACTCCTGAAAGAATCCCCAAACGAACTCCAATTAAATATGGAAAAAAACATTGACTGCAGCCACATTACAATAATCATCTCAAGGAGTACACTGCAAATGAACTAAGCTGTGTTATGTAGCTTTTGTGATGTTAGACAGAAACCATAGTGAAGCTGCAACAGCAGCATTAAAATATTACTGGATTTTTTGTGGATATAGGACTCAAGATAATCAGTATCTCCCTTCCTTTATTGCCAATGGATCAATGATTAAGTGTGGCTGCTCCACAGTTTGGAAACTACAGTTATTTCAATCACAAGAACTTAATCATGTAGCAGAATAAAGAATATTTTCCTAAAGGTTGACAGCAACCTAACAGCAGGCTGACATCAAATGGTGCTACAGCAAAAAGATTGGTGGAAGCACAGTCCTTTTGGCACCACACAGTTCCTAGAGAATTTCAACACTGTCTTTGTGCTGTTACGTAGCAGGATGACAGGCAAGTGTATTATTACAAAACACAAGAAAAAGCTGCTAATTATACCAAAATTCAAAGACATAACCTACAAAGATGAACTAAGATGACCTTATTGGTCACCCAAATTACCAGTTTTTCCCCCAGTATTCCAGTACTGACAGTTTCTTCTCTGCTGATATAAAGATCAAATGTAAGAATTGTATAGAACCTATAAATCTATTTGTGCAATAAAACAACTCATACAGACTGTTCTAAATAGCAATTACAAGACTTTCAAGAAAGCAAGCTAATGAAAGTCTCCTAAATATAACATGTATGTATCCCTTTAAGTTCTGGCCCTGGTTCATTCAGCATAAAAAATACATGACTTGGAAACCTGGGGATTAAGAGTCTACCATAAAGCATTTTAGTAGCAAAATTATAGAACACACACTATTCTATAAATGTACTAGTGGACATTTTTCAATTTATTTCCTAGTGTCTTCAGTCAAACACAGTAACTTTCAAATACTAACATATCTTCTACCAGGTTTCAAACAAGAAACAGACTATAAAGGAAAAACTTCCAGGACTTCAAACAAGAAAATAGTAACTTAGTAATTCACAGATAGCAACTTAGGCCAAGTACCATGGATTGGATACAAGTAATTTGATAAACATAGATAAGGACCTGCACTAGGTTTTAGAGCCCGGACTTTATATTAAAGGATTTTTTAGCTGAATTTGAAGTGTATCTTTACTTTCAAAGTTCTTAAAAGCTTTTACAGAAATATGGTAGTTGACATTGAATTTGGATGTCCAGTTTCTGTCTGCTGTACTTGAAGAACAGTGTTTATCTAAAGGAAAATGAAGCACAGAAGTTCTTCAAAACAGATTATTTTCACATAATGAAAAAAATATTTTAAATATTTTTTGAATTCACTGTAGGCACAGACTGAGAAATTATTTATGATAACAACTTCTTTAACCTATTTAAACTATATAAAGGAAATTCTGAATAGGGGAGACTTTTGACTTTGTGAATAATTTAATAGCAAACATTATTATGTATTATTTATGTAGCACCACTGATGCACAAAAGAATGCTCACACATAATAATGGGGTCCCTCCCTTGAAAGGCAGTTAAAGAACTGATAACATATTTCTCACCCAAGGAGAACTTCCATGGAAATCAAACAAGGAAGGAACGCATGATCGTACTCTATTAGATCCTTAATACAATTAAAGGTAACAGTCCAAAATTGAAACAGTCAAAAGGGCGAAAATAGATGCAAAGTTGTAGAATTTTGCATTTTTTTTTGCAAAAGGAGAGAAAGAGAAAAGATTAAACCCAGTGAGGCTTTATTGTGAACACATTCTGCCATCATGTTTGTCTGACTTTGCTTCACTGCACAGCTATACCATATTCCTTCAAAAATTCACTTATCTACCCCTACCCAAGGCCAATAGTTTTCTACTATTTCTAGACTCCAAATTATTTATAGGTACTAATGATCATTAAATTGCTTGCTATAATCTATACCTAAAGCTTTGCAAGAATTATATTGAATAGATGGTTACAATTTGATGACTTCAACTGAACCCATATCAACTGGAAATGAATTCTCTACAATAGTAATTATGAACTTCTTTGTTTATTTATTAAAAAAACCATCATACCTTATTATCATAACAATCTCTTTGCTTAGAATTATCCATGGCTGTTTTGGTAAAACATTTTATGACTTGGTCTCACCAAACAGAAAAAAATGAATAAAGCACATATTCCTAAATAGAAGTAATTTTCACACCTACATATAAACACTATGACATAGCTTTTGTAATGCTTCCACCAGGGAGACTTCTACTTTTCACAATACCTTTGGCTTGCTGTTCCCTGCTCTTTCAGCTATAGGATGGATTCTTCCATTTCCTTTTCTTTCCTTCTTAATTGACTCACAAACATCTCTCTGGTATGTTCTAGCTCCTCAGTGTATTTTCTTTGGAACTCAATCACAGCCTCCCTGCAAGTACAACCATCTTACATTCCAAAACCAGGTAAGTAGCTAATGAAGGAAAAAATTAAATGATTACTCAAGAGAGCAAAAATTTGAAGTGTTCAGCAAAATTTATATTTCTTAATGACCTGCATTGCAATAGAGGTTAAAGAGTTTACCTTACTATGAAAACACAACACAAGCTCTACATTAGAAGTATCCTTTTGCTAATCCCTTACTACCAAGTGTTTTCTGGAAAGCAAAACATCACTACTAGCTATCAAAGATTATGAGACCTTCAATGGACAGAGCAGTGAAAGTAATTTTTAAGCTTTTATTCTGAGATAGGTAACTTGACATACACAAAATCCAATGATGTATCTTTAATAGTGGAATGTATCTTTAACTGTGTTCAATGTATTCAAGAAATTGCATATTCAGAGCACTCAAATTACCAGAATCCCCTCTAGTTTGGGAGAAGACCTCAGAATGCAGATAGGCACTCTAGAACTTCTGTGAAATTTCTGAACGTTCTTGTCTGAACTGGATGTTCTGTGGACACCATTCCCTTTTTTTAAATTTACTCATGTTTTCTTCAGTTTAAGAATCTCTGCCTTGACCAATACGGTCCCAATTCTAGTTCTGCACAGGACATCTTGGATCTGTTCTTATGCCAAGGTAAGTCCTTCCAGTGTGTCATATCTACATTTGATCTTTATTCCTTAAGCCAAGTTGTCCTCTTCTGTCTAGCAGCAGTGAGCCTGAATAAATTTATTACATTTCTACCCTATTTTTGCATTGTTAAGATAAAAATCAAACAAACTGATTTTGGGAATAAAACTACCTAATAAATGATATGAAGTGTAAAAATATAAGTGCATTAAAATTGTCAAAGCTTCCACTACATATAAACGAAAGAAGCAAATTGGTAGAGACAATCACTTTTTATTATCTGTATAAAAGCATAAGAATTGTTTCTGCTTTGCATTACCTGAATAATCAACATAATGAAAATAAAGGCTGGTGCGAGGGCAAGATGGAGAAAAAACACAGTATAACTGGTCACTAGCCTGATCCATAGCTTGTGGGAGTTAAGTTTGAATCAGGGTTGTAGCTGTTTGTTGGGGTTTTTTAAAGACATTATCAGTTCAGTGTATAAGTTAACTGAGTACAACCACTTCTCCAAAACATGAAGGGTTTAAAGTGTGATTTCCAAATGTAGCTACAATAAAGACCTAAGAGTGAGACTGCCTTAAGCAGTAAGTCTCGACAGTAAAAGGCATCATTATAGACGGCTGCATTGTCGTATTTGCTTTTCAAAGTCCACACATGCGATAGATTTTTCAAGCCCGCACTGTTGTGCACACATGTATGAAGAGACTAGAACAAACCTGGAAATTAAAAAAGGAAAAACATGTGCAAACAAACTACAGATGTGAAACTTTGTTATAACATAACACTAAACTTTTTCATATACTACTTTAATAACCCTTTAACATGTAGAGAAGTTATACCAGGGAAGTCCAATGATTTTAACTATTAAAAAACTTGCCTGATAGCTACTGTCTTTTCAAATCTGTACTTTTGTTTAACCCTGACTACTGCGGATTCTCGAAATAAGGACTTCAAAGGCAAACAAGTTATCATGACTGCTGTATATAAATACAAGAACAAGGGGAAAGAACAATCTTTCTGCCTACAGGTACTGTTATTGCTGTCTGATGAACAACACAAAAAAAGAGTATGTACTTGCTACAGTGCAGCAATTATTAGGGATACTGACATAAACCAGTGTTTTTAATAAATGTGAATTATACCTTTCTTTGAATGCTCTGGCATACCAGCAGCCTCACTCACTTTTTTGAGACCATTGATAATAAAAGACTGAACACAGCTGTATGGACAAGGTCTATAGCCTGGAATCTGGAGTTGCTGGTCAGCTGAAAGGAGTTTGCTGCAGAGGCTCTCATTTTGTTTCTCAAGCTCATGAACTCTTGCAAATGCTCAATCTTTTCTTCCAGCTCCAGGCCTGACCCAGCCACTTGGGGCCGCCACCAACCTGTTCAGATTTTTTTTCATCATTAACAAGCTGTATTAACTTGGTGGTCATTCTGGGGAAAATAATAAAAAAGATGAAAAAGAATGTGAAAAGTCAGCATAAAAAGCATTCTGTTGAAAGGAACATAATCACTGTGAAGACTTCAGCATAGAACCTGAATAATAAATTTCAGGTTTTGATATAACTATTACTGCCTGTGAAGAACTCTTTGAAGATAATTGAAACCACTGTGCAGCAATCTGCTTTATAGTACTGACAAATAACAGTTTCCTAAGGCTTATCATTTAAGGTTAGTAAAGGGAGGACACATATTTACTCCATATGCTGCTTAAATGTAATTTTTAACGCATGACCTTATATAGGAACCTCTGCTTGCTGTTAAGTAAAGTTACAGATTTGGGATGTGGTGGGGCAAACTACAAAAGCTACAATTCCAGAGAACATTCAACTATTGAAAGAATGCTAATAATATGCAACATTCCAATGATATATAATTTCTAGTATTTTAGGATTTAAATATATATTTCATGTCTAAAGTGGCTAAAATATATAGGTGGAGATATTTAAGAAGGTACTCCAGAAAAAGAGACTTAACAGTTCTCATTACCATACTCAATGTTATACTTGGTAAATATTACCAATGTGCTTCAGAGAAGGAACAGTTAGCTGAAGAATATAATTAGATACAGAGTATGGTTTTCATCTGTCTTTAAAAGGATACAAATTTTGCTTTTGGCATCTCAAGAGTTGTACCTTTGATTTCCCTTAGTTTTGATAAACATTGGTAAGCTAGAACAAAAGGCAGAGAGGGCACATGGGGGTGATGTAACATTCACGAACAGAAAACATACCCAGCACTGAATGGAAAAGACTTGGCATATAAAGAAAGAAAAGGTGGCTTTGATGAGAGAGACAAGTTCAAGACTTTACAAAGTCGGTCGCACATCTTCAAGACCTGTATCTATTTTACAGGGAATCTATTTTTGAAGTTCCAGAAAGAAAACTGAAAATAAGGACACACTTAATTTGTTTAAAGGGGCTTGTTTTATTTTTTGTATGCTTGTGGACAGAAGCTTCTACTTAAAAGAACAAAAGTGAAACAAAAAAAAAAATCCATAATAACTTCAGGATGTTACAGAATGTTACTTGCCTGTAAGCAGGTTTTTTGTTTACGTGGGGCTTTTTCAATGCTCTTCTACTGCAAATTCATTCCAAACTTCTAGTTAAAAGGGGTTTGGCAAGGAATGCTGGAAAAGAAATTTAGCTTGAGCAGTTAGGATTTTTCTCTGGCAACCTAGACAAACAGTTTATTTTTTTATTTTCTGTGCCATAAAGTATCAATTCAGGTATTCCAATTTGGACATTCCACATAATGTTACCTAAATGGATCATGAGTGCATTTGGTAAGTCATCTAACAGAAACACAGGAAATGCCATTTGGAATAAGCAAAAATTCATTTGTTCTACCATCTTGTATTTGACAACAGCCTGACAGAAAAGATGGAAGTTACGTCATGCTGGTCAATTTGTTCCTGACTCGCTGAATACTGAGTCAAAAGGAAAGAATGTTTTGGACTTAAAAAAATTACAAAATAGGCTCATCTACAGAGGCAGTATTTTCAGCTGACCTTTTATGAATCTGTTAGCTTCTGACCAGACCTTGCTTGGATGCAGCATGATTTTATTAAGTACAGCACAATGTGAGCACAGAGTCACAGTGCCTTTGGATTAATTAGCTCTCCTGCAATGTAGCAATACCATGAACAGTTCTGCTGAGCCCAGACTGGTTTGCCAGCACAGCACTGAGTTTAATCATAAGCCTGAAGTTGCTTGGGTACATTTGGACACACTGGGTACTCTGCTCCCCATGCTACTTGGGACTTCTTCACTTAGGTTATCTATTATACTGAAAAAGGAAAGCTGATTATACAGATCACAGAAACACAGAATCAATTAGGTTGGAAAAGACCTCTGAGATCCTCAAGTCCAACCTCTGACTGAACACCACCTCGTCAGCTAGACCATGTCATCGAGTGCCATGTGCAGTCTTTTCTTAAACACCTTCCTGGACACTCCATTCCAATGTTTAATCATCCCTTCTGTGAAGAAATTCCTCCTAATGTCCAGCCTGCACCTTCCCTGGCACAGCTTGAGACTAAAGGCTAGATGATAGTCAACCTCTTGCAGACCAGAGAAGTAGAAAACAAGGGTCAGAATCTCTCTGTATAGACCATCTTGGTTCTAGAATTAAATTCCTGATGAATCATTAGGCTTCTACAGCCTGTTCTACAGTTCCCAGAACATCTGTCGTACCCTGACAGCACAGCCCTGAACCCAAGGTACCAAATCCAACGTGGCAGAGTGCTGTGCCTCTGTACATGGAGACAGTACTGCAAAGACATACATGCACAGACAGAACCAGCTATTAAAACAAAATTCATTCTAATGAGTGATTTCTGCTACTGCTTTAAAAGTGCTCTGAGAGAAATTAGCATGATCTTTAATTTGTTGATCATGTTTTAAAGGACAAAAATGTTACTGTACGCTAAAATAAAAATATTAAACCCCATACCTTTTAATTTTCTCCTCTTGTTTATTTGCATGCTGCTTGAGTAAGATGTGATCATCATGCAGATGAAGAGATCTGTCCTCCAATTCTTCTTGACTGCCTTGTTATACAGCTTGTTGAGCTTTTACATTCTGTACAATTGATGATTCTACCCAAACCAAGATAATTTTAAATTCAACAACTTCAATACATTCAACAATATGTAGTTCAAAGTCTAACTCATTTTGAAATACTGAAAAAAAACCTAAAACAACTTTTCAAGTAATTTTATATTTTACACTTGTATGAGTCTGTTGATTAATTTTTTCAGATTTATTTTAATCACTGCCTTTTTCCTTCCTCATATAGATTAAAAAAAATATTAAAATTATACTGCAATCTGTTTACCTACTAGACAACACAAAGGTAACAGTTTAGCAAGTAACCAGGTTCTGTCAAGCATACTACTTAAAAATAAGTATTACCAAAGAGAGAGTATCTAATCTGTTTCAAAGTTAACATACTCTCTTGAAGTTTGAAAAGATTAACTCATCATTCTGTAAATTTACTCAGATACAAGACTAGGCCCAGTTGTTCCATTCTAATAGCAGCTGAGTAACATCAGAAATGAACAGTATTTTTGGTTCCCATTTTATTAAATGAATCTGGCCTTGTCCTCAATTCAGCAAAAAAGTCCTTTTTTCTTCTGGAAGGATGAATGTTACAGCTCAATGACATTTCCAGTTTTTAGCATCTCACAGCAACTTCCCTCTTATAACAAGCAACTTGAACACAGAATGGGTCACAGCATCTTTCAGAATTTAACCCAGATTTTGAATGGTGTTTGAACTTAATTTTGTGAGTGGCAACATCAGAAACATTTTTAGAAAGAAACTAAGGAAGCCACTGATCAAAGTCTGTAACTGTAATAAATAGCAGCTGGTACAAACCTTGTAATCCTTCAATTCCAGCTGGAGTTAGACCTGTATGTCTCACGGGCAGGTCCCCCACAGTTTCATCAGCTGAAACAGGCATGGCTTATCTGGGGATAACAAAATTTAAATGAAATTCTTCTTCATCTGTTATTTAAACTGAGACACTAGAATGAACTCCAATACATCATATAAAATGAAGGACAAAGTTATGGCAGATTCACTGAAATAACAGACTTGTACATTACTATGAATGCTCCTATCTCAACTGGATTGCTCAGAAGACAATCTAAATTCTAAAGTTTAATTTTATTCCAGTTTTAATCCGTTCACAAAATATACCTTTTTTTGTATGTAGAATTGTATGTAGAATTAGCTTTCTGAAGTTCTACTTCTCCTGTCTTCAGCAACCTTTGGCCTAAGGCCGTATTTCCAACTGGATGTGGGAAAGAGACCTGTGGGTTTTTTTGTTCAGTTGGTTTTTTTTTTAATTGTTTGTTCATTTTAAGAGAGGTCAAAGCTTAAAGCATCAACGGGTACATGAGTAATGCCATCTTCCACATTTTGAATTGGACTCTTTGGAACAGATGTGCTGGGGGTTATGAAGTCATTCCAGTGTTGCCTGGTATTCTCCTAGTCTTCTTTCAATCATTGTCATGTAAGAAATTTCTTCTTAGGATTGAGACTTTTCTATGAATGATTCTCATAAATCCAAACATGTTTCTTTCTTGAGGCAACATAAAGCTCAGCTACACGACAAAGTGAGATTAGGAAAGTATTAATGTGAGAAAGTACTACATTTGTTTTGGTGTAAAATACTTGTTAACAACTGCTGTTTCTTTCTCATCTTCTGGTGCAAAAAATTACATGTTGGTCACAGAGTCAAGTAATGCTGGAACAGTAGGAAAAGAAGAGACATGAAGTCCTTTGGACAGTCTTCCCCCCAAAAGCATTGTTACACTTCTCAGGTGATATAAATCCTTAGTGTATCCAAAAACATCTAGGAAAAGCATTGGGAAATTAACAGTGATGCTACTAAAGACTTGCATCAGAGGGCAGAAGCGACACAGTAAAATAGACAGACATCCAATGAAACACCTGTAAATTTGATCATAATCAAAAGTACTGCTGAAGCTATGTCTTTCTTCCATCATAAATAAGTCTCCTTATGGCTTTGTCCAAAAGGAACAAAAAGGATTAATGAAAGTTTAGTTTCCAACAAATCTTGCTTTCAATTTGCCATTGGCAATCAATGACAAATACATATCAATTAGAATCCAGCTCATTAGTATCCTCAGCTTTTGCTTTTTTTGTAATTTGTTAAATTAGTTCTATCTGCAGTCATTGACTTCACTCAGGTTCATAATTGTGGTAACTATTATATGTCACTGTATCAGTATTGCCACAGCACCTGATAACAAAGGGAAACAGCAACCTTTACCTCTAGAGGATCATCTAAATTTAGTTGATGATGGTAGCAAGGAGAAGATACTACCATTATATGTCTTTCAAGAAAGTGGCTGTCTTTGCTTTCACAAATCAAGAACGACAGGGGCTTTTTTTTTTGGCAAGTTTCAGAGACATGAAGAGCTAAACAAGTATTTTATCAGCACGACTCCACAACGTTTGTGATCTATCAAAATCAGGCTTCAAAAACTCTAGCACAGTAACTGGCACAGACAAACATTACTGGTTTTCACTATTTGCTGCTTGCTAAAGAAACTTGGCTATGGATAACTACCTGTTATCTTCAGTATGAAAGAAATCTATTCATTTAAAAAGAGACAAAACAACACATGCTTGTCACTCAAAGAAATAAACAAAAAACTCTTGTCAGTAGTAATACATTACTGGCTGCAGCAAAACCACAGAAATACTCAAGTTGTAAGCAAACTAACATAGCAGAGATGCAGACAAAGCCAGTTTTTACTGGCAACATGACATATCTTGAAGTGACAAAATAAAGCAATTTTAAATCTAAAGTGTCCTGAAAACTCAGAAAGGTGAAAATTTCAAAAGGAAATGGAAGAATTGTTTCATTTCCATTACAAAGTGACAGAAATTAAGCAGTCAGCTATTTTTTCTGTCCTGGGCCACAGTAAAAGAAAATAAAAACCACAACCATATTAATTGGTTTTATATTTAAGAGTGGTTTTAGATAGAAATAGTACAAACCTGACTCCTGCTTTTAGGGAGGCAAAATATAATTACCAATTTAGAATTTGGCCTGGCAATTTATTTCCCTGATTAGTAACATACCTATGTCTTTAATAATCACTAATAACCACCATTTATGCTGCTGCTTTGAGAGGGGACACTTCAAACATCAAAGCAGGTGTTACATACGCTACAGTTCCTCTTTGAATATTATCTCAGTGCCAATCACAAACACTTAAAATTACTTTTCCTTGCAGTCCCGTTCCAGCATTATTTCTAAAAGCATATGAGATTTCTCCACAGAATTCCATACTGCTCTTGAAAGCATTTCCAAAGTTATTACATCTGACAAAATTGTACAGCAACACTGCTACAAAAGTGATGGCACTTAAGAGTGCAGCATTTCCTAATAGAAAGCATAACAAAGCAAGAGAGATATAAATTTGTATTTGCATCTGGACAGAACCACATGCCATCCTCAACCTCAAAAACTTAAACTAGATTTTATTTCCAAGAAAGGTTATCCTATAATCACTTCAGCACATATTGTTCCTCAAAAATAAGAGAAAAGAACTTCATGCACAAAGAAAGGAAAATTTTCCATATCTCTGGAATTAACCTATAAGAACTTCAAGTTAGGTATAAGTAAGAATTTTAGATATAGTTACTGAAGTTAATGAAACTGTAACTCTCTTATATGTATAAGCACTACTTACAAAAGTGGTTCTATCACCCCCTGTATCTGACAATGTACTACAAAAAACTGCACACAGCCTTGCACTGTTATGCAAGGCCAGACAATAATGAGATTAATACTTATCAAAGCTCATGCTTTAGGTCCAAATATAGAACTCACAGAAGCATACTCTTACACCAACATCATTCAAAAGTAGCAAAACTGAATGGGGATCACTTAAATTTTCAAAAGCTCTCAGCCAGTGGGGCTAGATGAGACTCTCAGTGAAGGGATTTCTAGTGACATCATAATAATTATGACTTAATTGTTTCAACATGGATTTTGAATTTGAGTCTCTGACATGGCCAAGACTATCCTTTTCTTACAAAATCCTACTCCACTTCTCTGGTAGAGTGAATTTGAAAAAGGAGATGAGAGGGACCACCCATCTACCTTAGCTTATCAGAAAGTATTTCCAGCCTACATTCTCCTTCTATTGAGACCTTAAAAGATAAATATTTGCAGTCTATTTGGCTTGTATTCTAATATAATCTCATTTATTACTTGGTAGAAATATACACACATATCATGTTTCAAACATCATCTGTTGCAGTGCTGTGAGTTTTGGGATGTGGATAGGAAAAAAAGAGAGAAGATATGGAAGATATTAGGAAATGGGATCACAACATCCTGCTGTTGCCTGAGGGAAGAAACATCTCTCAGACCTGTAAGACCTACTACAACACAGAAAAATCAAAACAACCGTGTCTTGCTTACAACGTTTTTTTACAAGTGCTTTCCAAATTTTGATTCAGCTCCGCCAGTTCTGGCGGTGACTGACAGGGCTGGAAGGGGCAGGGTCGCAGGGAAGGCAGCGTTTCCCTCATAAAGAAACGCCTTCACTCCCCGGGATGTCCCGCCCTCGGGCACAGGAGCACAACTCCCGCTTCAGCCCAGCAGCCTTTCCAGGTACAAAACAGAGGCCTAGAGGGCTACTTCTAATCAAACGCTAAGGCTTACAGCCTTTTCCCACGGGCACCGAGCGAGGAGCCTCACGGGTGTGAAACCGCCGCTCTCAGCGCGGGATCCGCCAGCCCCGCTTCTCGCCGCCCCGCCTGGGGACCGCCCGCTTCAGGACACGGCGCCACAGCCCCGGACAGCTCCAGCACCCCCGTGCTCCCCGCGCCGTGCCCAGAGAAGGAGAAGCTCCCCCCGTACTCACGGCCCCCTCCAGCCCCAGGCTCCTCTCAGCGCTCCGTTAGCAACTGCCGCTGTTGCCAACCGGCCCCTTCCCCTTCCGGGCCACCCTGGGCCTGCCGGGACTTGGAGTTCGGGGAGGGGCCGGGCACTGCCCGCGGAGCCGCGGGTCCGGCCGGTGCCGGCGGGAATTGCAGTGCCCGAGACGCTGCTCCGCTCCGGGCGGACGGCTAAGGCGGCACCATGAAGAGGAGAGCAGGGGAGCGGGAGAAAGAACTGAAGGTACCTTGCGTTTGCTTCCTGCTCCCCGCATCCCCGAGGAGTGTGCCCGCGGCCAGCCCTCTTCCCGCCGTTCGTGGGGCTGTGCGGGGCAGAGCCCGCCGGGGCTCCCGCTGCTCCAGTGTTGGAGCCCCGAGCGAGGGGACTCCGGGGCCGCCGTGAAGTTTATTGTGAGAAGGAAGGAGGGCCGGCACCGAGCTCCGCGCCGCGGTCCCACAGCCGGCGGCTCGAGGGGCCGGGGCGGCAGCTCCGCGCGGCCGCGTGTGCCCAGCACCGCCCGGCGCGCTCCGCCGGGCCCGGCCAGGCTGCCCGGGCAGGGGGCTCTGCTTAACGTGGAAGTGTTGGATCCCCCACTCCTCTGAAAGAGGGGCACCTAGTACAGCTTTAACAGGACCTAGTGGTAAAGGCTTGTACCATCTGGGCAAGATGTTTCAGTTTAAAAGAGAGTTCTGTGGTATATGAAAAGAATTATACAACGACTATGTGCTTCTTTTTGTCAAAACGTTCCCAGTGAGATGATGCACTATGTAACTGCGCCTTTATTTTTAAATTTTACAGTACTCTGCACCAAGCCTGACCTAAATAAACATTTTTAAGTCTCTTATACCACCCGAGCTTTATAATGTTTGTTTTCTTGATCATGTGTTTAGATGCAATGCTGATACGTGCTTACACTGAACATGGTACTACTCTGTCTGTGGAAGTAAACAGCAGTGCTGAATGTTTGCTGTTGCAGGTGCCTTTGAAGGGCTTGTTTTACCATATTGTACATTATTTGACTTCAGCTCTTGATTGTTGTACTTCTACTGATTTTGTTTATAAAATAGCAGTACTGAGAATAAGTAAGTGACTTAGTGCTGATATTAGTGGTGTTAATGAAAGGAAGGCTAATTCCAGTATTAATTTTTAAAATGCTTTTGAAAATGGTAATCTCTTACACCTGAACAGGGAATATGCTGGTTTTGGTATTGCTATTGATTCACTATTCATTATTAAAAGTTATTTCGCTTTAGAGGCAAGGAAAAGGCCTGATGTAAATTTTCAACAAAGTATTTTGCTAGAAAACTTTAGAGCGTGTTTGCAGTAGTAAGATTCCTGACAACTCTTTAAGGATTACCTCGTCATTTTGTAATTAACCGTTCTGTTATCCCAAGCTGCTATCAATTTCAGTGTTACACTTGTATTCTGCCCTTTCCATTTATGTCAAAACATATGTAGATGTCCCATCCAATCCAGTATAAATATCTTGCAGAAAAATCCCTCAGTCTGTACTTTTTTTTTAGCTTGTGCATTTGTGCTGTCCACCCAGGGGCCTTTGGCTTTTCAATAGGTCTCAAATGCATTTGGGAATCATTTGCAGTAGGAGAATAATTGCCTTTGATAAGATAATCATTCAGGGATATGTGTGAGGGGGTAGAAGGATGGTGCTGTGAACTGCATTGACAAAGGCTGTAGGAGGACGAGGCACTTGAAGAGGTGTCAAGAACACTGTGTGAGAAAAACATGACTACTGCCATGGATGTGGCTAGATGTCGTAGGTGCACAGACAGAGAAGGGTGAGAATTGACAAGAGATAGAAGGATGAAAACTGACAAGAGATTCTTACGGAGAATTTATAGGTGTCAATACTTAGAGAATGCCTTGGGCGGGGATGTGGTAAGTTGGTTACTACTTAAGAGAAGCTTTGATTATATTGAAAGTGAAGCAAAATGAGCCTGTAGAACATCTTAGAATAAAGGCTGCCGAAGGAGAAAGCAGCAATGTGTAGAGAGGGAATATACTAGAAGAAACATAAGTTTTTTTCCATGAGAGCATCCTCATACTATTTTCTACAGCTTAATTGGAGATGTAATATTTGGGTTCCTGGCAGTATGCAAAGTTACCCTTCAGTCCATAGCCTTAACCATTCTTTGCTTATGTTGCTCACCTGAGAAATGCTGAAGACAAAGGAATAGTGTCTTTATTGTAGTACTTCTGCCAAGACTTCTATTTAGGTACTGATTAAAATATTTTGTAGAAAACCAAATATTAGTGAGGTTAACCCAACCTCTTCTGGAGAGTAAGATTTATGAGGCCTACTACTGAGAGGGAAGTGGTTGGTTAGAGAAGCTGGTTTGGATTATGTGTCTCCTGGCAATGTCTCTTGTTTTCCAGAATTAAATCCTGAATAAACCTTCTTGGTTTCCTATAATTGTGTACAGTTAAATGCTGTCTAGCAGAAACCCAGTGATTGGCTTTTGCTTTGTAAATATGCAATATGTTTCTTGTGTGTGATAAGCTGTTCTCTCACTCAAATTTTCTTGTATATAGCAAGTTTTGATTTATGCTGTTATAGAAGAACGTTTCTGTTCCAAGTACATGTGGTAGAAGTTCTGTAGGGTGCAGTGCTGTCATACAGCAATTTCCACTTTGCAGATCACTCAGTTGGGTTGAGTAAGATTAAATGTGTAGCAGAAATGAAATTGTTTATGCTAGTATTTAGTGTTCGAAGCCTAAGAGGAGGAGGATTCAAATTCATTCTTGGGAAGAGGGTCTGAAAAGAGTAGGGAAACCACAGCCAGAAGCTGATTACTCATGTCTCCTAAACACCATGTTGGGCATGCCAGTATCCTGTAGAATATTTCTCTGAGTCTTAAGTGGACAGCAAAACAGAATTATTCTGAAGTTTCTAAAGACACCTTTGGAGCTGTTGCAGGCTGTCAGCTGTGGTCTTCCCCATAGCAAATATTACTTCTGTGCATAAAACAAGAGCGTTAGAGTCGATGTTGCTTGTTAGCTGAAAAGGAGTTTTTATGAAACAGTCCATTGGGGGGCTTGTTTGTTTTAGCTTAGAATTCAGTTTTAATTAATACAGTTTATAGTTATTTTGATTCTATTTTCTTCACACTCTTGGTCAGAGTTGATCACTTCTATTTTACTGGGTATAGAAAAGATACCATGCAAAGTAAACCCAAACATAAACCTCCTATTTGGTAATCTAAGTAGACTATTTCCTCCTTTTAGACTTCGGAAGAAAGAATTTTGCTTTTAGAATGTTTATGATCTTGGTTGATATTCACACGTGAGTTAAGAAAGTTAATCTTTAATGTAAGAGCATTCTCAAGACTGACTTAGTCAAAGTGGATTTTTTGAAAGTCAGTTTCAGTATGACAGAGACCAAGTTCTAGTAATTTCCTGTATATGCTTCCTCTTGCTATGCTTTACAAATTAAGACCCTGTGTCATTACAGTGTGAAAGACAAGATACTCAGTTTGTCTGGAGTATTATTTTCTTTTAAAGTAAAAGTATTACCTTGATGGGACTTTGGAATAGACCGCTAAGCCCTGTTCACAATTACCTTATGTAGCTGTTTATGCTAATTCACATTACTGTGAATACTGACTGCAGAGAATGTATTCCACAGACAGTTCTGTTATGTTTGTACAGCTCCCAGCACAGCTGGGACCCCAATCCAATAAAGTTATTGCCGTACAAATAATAAATGCATCAATATGCACATATCTGAATATTCACAAGGGCTTTTACAAAGATATTCATGTGCAGTATCACATTTGTGAGACATGTTAGACAAAGTGGCAAGGAAATAGAAAGCTTTGAATAGCACAAAACTTTGTATGTATCTTATTTACAAGAAGAAAAGGAAGATACAGTGTTCTAGCTGAGATTTCAATGAAAGTCTTACTTCCTGCATCATCCTCATTTTTGCTGCCTGGAAGATAATGCATCTTTACAAGGTAAAACAGGTTACTTCAACATATTAATGCTCAAGGAGAATTAGGCAAGTGTTCTCAGAGCACTTCACAGCACGATTAAGGGTTTGATTTTAGAATTAATGCTGAAAGATGTTGCCCATGCCATACAATGAAGTATATAAACTTTAACATTGTTACCATGGTTTGTTCAAATATTACATTGATTTATTGTTTCTGGTTATTGTTCTACCCTTAAGATTAAAAAAAATGGTTAAAAGATAATTCAAAAGATATCTTTAAAAGATAAAAGATAAGAAACAAAATAACATTTTCTAATTGACAGATTAAATAGATTCTTTTAGAAGTTGTATTTAGAAAATTAAAGTTAATGAAACAGCTTAGATGCAGTTAAATAAGCTTCTTGTCATGTCATATTTCTGCTTAGGTAAATGGTGTGCAAGTTTTAGCAGAATCAGCAACCAATATGCCAGTAGCAATTTTTGTGGTAATCACATTATTGGACCTACCCATTATTAATGAGACAATAATTAAGAAATAGTGTTGATAGTCACATAATACATGATTTGTATATTGGAAATGGTCAGGTAGAAGCCTTGCATATGCAGAATAATACACAAGAAAGAATGAGTGGCAAATGTTTCTTGCTTTTAAATTCATCACGTTCCTGCTGTTTAAATTGCCTCAGCTGCTAATGCTGGAACCATTACAGTAATGGACTTGGCAAATGAAGGAGAACCGAGACATACACACTTTATTACTGGAGGGGTAATTTTCTCTTCATCTGTAATAGCAGCAGTGCCTAGTATTGATCAGACCATCAAGATACTAATCCTCTGTAAAATTACTTGTTATAACTGAAAATGTGTTAATCCAAATCAGTCTGTGTCCTGACTTTCTACTTACTCTTGCATACACAGTATTAGGTGGTTTATTTTTTGTGATTTAAAGCCTTTACATCGATAATAGTAGGAGCTTCCTTTGCAAGAGCGTGTGTTTAATCTTGGCTATGGCCCAGGGTTGTCTTTTTGTTTTAACTAGAACATCACCCACTTAATTAAGAAGTGCCCGTCTATCTTTCTGCTTGGAATTATATTGGTCCTTTAGGCTCTGCAGATTTATTAAACATGTTTTACATTCAGTCACTTGTTCTTGCTGTAAATAAGAACAGATCTATGCTTCAGATATTGGAATCTATGAAGATCTTGGAGCTAAGAATGTGAGGAGAACGGCTGCTCAAAACACTAATTTGTGCTTTGTGGATCATGGCCTGTGAGGCTGTTGTGTATGGGAGTAGTTGTAAGTCCAATGCCAGGGGTCTAAAGGTCTTCAGCTTACTGTGATCCTAGTGATCCACTGCATGAGACAGTCGTATGGAGAGCTGTGCGTGTCCCGTATCTGAATATGGAAGGCTTCTTTTTCTTTTCTTTTTTTTTTGTTCTTTTCCCTCTGCTTCCATCTATTTTTTCATAGTCTTGTGTGTTTAAATTGGAAGCTCGTGTCTCTGACTTGCACAGCCACAGTGCAATGGCTGTTCTGGGGGCACAATACCTTGTAGGACACGGCTGTGGGAGATGGTCCCGTTAACCCTGAGTGTTCATTAGACTCACTGCTCTGGGCTGCTGCCACATGACAGCCATAGGTAGCTTGCCAGCTTGTGGTGGGCTAGAGGCATCCTAGAAGTGGGACAAGCTGCAGAACTGGCTGTTTGTTTTAAAGACTCTGGTACTGTTTCATGCATTTTAAAAAATGTTTGTTGTTGTCTAAATTAGATTTTTGCTCTGGCAAAATGAACAGCATTTTTATTCACTTAATTAGCCCTCTGCTTTCTTTCTTCATTATAATTTAACCAATCCAACTTGTGTCATTTGAAGATGTTTTACAGTTCCTAAAAAGTACTGGAGTATCAATACTTTTTAATGAGGGATTTTAATTCTTTGTCTGCCTTCTAACACTAAGTTTTCCCTTCCCTTCCAAGGAACAATATGAACACAGTATATGTTTCTTGCTAAATTCCAGTTTCCCTATTGAACAGCCTCTTTAGTTTTCAAGCAGTAGACTAAAATGTGTAGAGCAAAGCATCTTGTATAATGATGTGATTTGGAGGAGTTTGCTTACTCAGCTGAAAGCTATGCTGCCAAATGGAAGGTGAATTTTAAAGTTTTCTAATGTCTTAGTAAATTGCAACTAGACTGTTATTAAACATTAGTATGTTCTCAAACAGCAATCCTGAGACAAAACAGTTGTTTACAAATTCGGTGTTAGACATCAATTTCTAAAAAGGTGATGATAGTTCTTTACATTATTTTTCAAATATTTCTATTGCTTGTAGCTTTCAGGAAAGTTAAATATACCCCCCAAAAATTAGGGAAAGTAGATCTTGAAAATCCTTCCTGTTTTCTGTAGAAAAATAAAACGTCATGTGTATTGAATTTTGGGGTTTGAATTAACATCTTTCTGAAAAGAAATCTTGAGGAGCTTGCTAGCAGGTGATTCAGTTTTAGAAAGCTAGGTAGTCCCAGATGTAGGTTACCCAGACTCTTAAGTCTTCTGGTTGTGAATTTAGCTTATAATCTTCAAAGTCTCAGATGGAAATCAGCATTTTTGAAATGAAGCTGAAGTGTACTTCTACTGGAGGTGCAGTACTGGGCCTACTTTCAGTTTTATTTATAGATTTGGAAAATATTTGATGAATAATTATTATACTTTGTTCTTTTACATCAGAGAAGATTCAGTTTCATTTGACCCAGGTTAGTAAAAAGTAGACAGGTCAAACAGTGATTGCCTAAAGCTTGTTTCTGTTCCCAGTGCAGTTGATGATCAAACCTATGCAGCCTTCAGCTAAAGCAGGATTGGGCTCTCATGCTTTTAATAATTAATGCCCTTCTTAATAATGTAATTAACCTGTAATGACCAAGAACATCCAAAATATCAAATGATCTCTTTTCTCAGCTGAGGCTGAAAAGCACTATAGTGTATTACTGTATTCTGTTAGGTTGACTAGTGAAGTGCAAAACATGGTTATGAGTATTTATTGGCATTTAAAGTATGG
The DNA here is from genome assembly GCA_013400975.1 of Atrichornis clamosus. Classification (NCBI taxonomy): domain Eukaryota; kingdom Metazoa; phylum Chordata; class Aves; order Passeriformes; family Menuridae; genus Atrichornis; species Atrichornis clamosus. The sequence goes on along the minus strand of WBMZ01002680.1, from coordinate 21,702 downwards.
GACAGATTAAATATCTATTTGAAGCCTTCTGGATAGAAAATGAGAGTTCTGTAATTTCAAAACACTTGTGATTAGTTACTGAAGTCTGATTATGAGAGGAAATTCTGCTCTACCTCATTTAGCTTAACAGTTTTTTTGTCTTAGTATACATGCTACCCCAGTTTCTAAAAGAATTACATCTTTATCTCCTAGAACTTGTTCAGCTTCATTTTGCCCTTTTATCTGCTGCTCTTCCCACCATTTTTATTTAAGACTGTAAAGTTACTTTAGTGTAACTGCTCTTGTCACCTTTGCCCTCAGCTAATCAAATAGTTTACCTTGAGGGAAGCATTTATCTCCCACTTTCATTATTATTATTTTCGTAGCTGTAAAGATATATATTTTATGTCTCCAGAAGGGTGTAACAGTGAAACGAGGTATTGATCTGCTGTATTTGGCAATTTCTTTCCACCTTGCCATCGATATCATGTCAGCCTCTGTCTGTACTGTGGTTGACCTCACAAATAGCTCTTTATGTTCCCATTGGATTCAAATGATATACTATGCTCAAAACTAAATCAATGAATGATTATAAAGTTTTTAGTATTATTTCATAACCCTCAGGCAACTGGTACTTCATGCAGTGAATACTTGAAAAGGTACCTGATTAAAATATGTTGTTGATTCTCTTCTAAAGTTTAAAGCTGTATTGAAATCAAACACCTTGTAATGTTAAATTCACGGTCTGATTTGCATATTTCTGTACAGATACTAAAATTACTGAAACTTCTGTCTGTAATTTACCAGAGGGATTTGACTCTATACTGGCATAAGATTTTACGTAAAGCAAAACCTCCCACTTCTCATGGATGCTTTGTCCTCTGAGTGTAGAAATTTCCCTCACTGGATCTTACCAGTGAAAAATCATGACTCTACACACACTGTACATGCTTATAGGGGAAAAAAAGGAGGTGAGGGTAGATAAAGGTTTTCATCTCCAAAAAGTGAACAGTAAGTTTGGGCAACTTTTGGATTGGAAAACATCTCTATTACTGCCATGAAAACCCATACACCTTAGATATAGTTCTAACAGTTTAACTGGTAAAATTAATGTTCAAATGCACATTTAATCGATTTTTTTTTTTTTAACTTTGATGGAAAAAGTTAGGATTTTCATGAGCAGTTAAAGGACCTTAGAAGCCCAATCTTGCTGATTTTGAATGTGCACTCAAGATCTGGAAAGATCTTCTGATTTTATTCTGTGTTAACTTCTAGCATAAACTCTGTCAATGCAGCAGGTAATAATGCTCCTGTGCTTAAAGGAAATACTTCATTGTCTGAGATGTAAATCGTGTGATGGTAAACAACTGCAGTTAGTAAAATACTGAACTAGGCTATGATGCATGTGTCTGTCTGTAATCACTGAATAAAACCAGAACAAACTATTTAGTCCAATGATGTTACGTAGGAGAAAGTTTTTGGGGGCCTTCATCATAAACAGTCCATATAAACATCAGGAAAATGACCGTCTTTCTGAGTTGGAAAGCTTATTTAGAGTCAGAGTCTAAACAGAAATTTCTAATAAGCTTTTGTAAGGAAAAGAACCATTTGTCAAACATAGCATTTTTGCAAGACATTTACGAAGTGTTCCAATGAGCTAAATTTCAAGTAAAATATTTCATTGTGTATTCTGAGACTATGTGAGTGCCATATTGTAGTATACAATATAAAACCACTGGAAATTATACCAAAGCTCTGATCAGTTCGAAACTCTTTTTGTAAGCCTGGATTTTTTCTAAAATGTAGAACAACATTTTTATTGTTGTACTGCAGCTGTTCTGGAATTTAAAAAAAATCCAATTCTGTCTTCTATTCCAGTAGGAGCCAGGTAATTTTTTGCTAAATTTGTTATTTCAGATACTGTATTTGTTGAGTATAATGCAACTGACTTGACAAGAGGTGAAATCAAAAGGTCACTTTCCAGGCATTCCCATGTCAGTCATTTAAAATAAGATGGGTGGAATCAGTTGTGTGATTCTTTGCATTTGTGGTAATGGGGAAGGGAAATTGTTTTGGTTTGGATGTTTTACTGTGACGACTAGTTCAGTAGTCAGTTATCTTTTATGGATGTTCAGTGCTCTGCTTTTTTGCCTCTGGCATATGAAATGTAAAATGTGTACCATATTGGTGGTTTGTTTCTTTTTGAACTTCATGAAGGAGGTGGTAGCTGAGGAAAAGTACAGGGACAAATGTTGGTTTGTGTAGACTTCCCCCATTCTTTAAAACAGAATCCATTAAGCTTCTGCAATGTCAAACTTGAGAGGCACCTGGTGTGTGCTATCATTTCTTGAGCCTCTGCTGCTGCTGTCCAAGAAAATAGTCCATGATATATTCATAGGGACACTATCAATCTTGATTCAGTGGCAAGTGTTTATGGGAAGTATATGTACCTAGGCATAAATGAAATAAAAGCAGATTATGTGTACGGCCAATGTTTTTATTTCACAGTCTTGTATTCCATTTTGAAAGACTTCAAAAGTCTTTTACTTTCATTAGTAAAAACTTCAATAGTAAAATATTCCTGGCTGCCTATTTTACTTGAATGTGCCGTTGGGAATTTTTTTTAAAAAGCTTTGATGTTCTTCTCAGTTTCTTTGCGTTCTTGATATTCATATGTACAAGTTAGAGTCCATAAGCTTTTCTCCAGTAATGTTGCAAATAAGAGTTGAAAGTCAAATGAAAGTTTCTGACCATGGGAACAGATACTTTAGAAAACTTACCATAATCTCTTGACTGTTGCAAGGTGTGGTACTTGGTAAGAGTATATAGCAAAGTTCTTAGTGGCATTATGGCTTAAACTTTTATAATGAATTGTAGATACTGGTCAGCCTTTCTTGAACTGTTTTAAAAATGTGTTATGTTGCTGAAGTATTTGTATTGTACTGTCTACCTACCTGTGGTTCCTTCTCATCTTCTCATCTCACACGAAGTTTGTCCTCACAAATCATCTCTGTAATAAGGAGGCATTTCCCCTTCTTCTACAAAAAGAAATTAAAGTGCAGAGAAGCTTAACTTTCTCATTATCACAGGTAAATTGATAGACTACGATAGGCATCAGGTACTCTGCATACATTCCTTTGAGACTGAATGGTGTGTGTGCAGTAAGTCCAGTTCCTGTGGACAGGGCTTGACTACCTGAAGTAGCTACTCTGAGTGTGTGTTTGTGTGTGTGTGTGTGTGTGTGTGTGTGTGTGCACTGTGCAGCTCCTGGTCAGAGGGTCAGGAGTTGCATTTTGTGTGCAGGAGCATTTTGTGCTTCAACTGTCAAGAGTACAGTCAAGGCACCCAGAATTTAAGATCCAAAAATCTCAAATACTGAAGGGTTTCTGAATTGATTTGGACCTCATTATAGGACAGAAAGCAGCTGGGAAAAATGGATGTGTAACCAAGCAAGTCCTATAACAATTAAAACATGGTGGTTTTCTTCCACCTTCACAGAGTGTAAAAGATACTGAGCTCTCCCCAAATTTATAAATTCTGCTTTAGATGGGACCATCTTGCCTATGTAGAAAAGCCTTGAAATTTGTTCTTCAGTCCAAAAAAGATGAATTTTAATTTTATGGTTCTTGCTTCCTGAAAGTAATTCAATGTGATCAGGACAGTAGCTTGGTTGTTACCTATGATTTGGTAAGTGTTGATAGTATGACTTCTGCAATAGAACGTATGAATTTAATTCCTACCTTAAGGAGTTTCTGCTCTGTGTGTGTCTTTGTATGTGTGACAGACACATGGATTTATGCGTCATGATCCAAACATATTCCTCATAAATAATGACAATTCATTTTCTCTTCAGTTTGCAAAGCACAGTTTGTGATTAGGGTCTTTAATGGCTTGGTATCATGACAGAAGGTGGTACAAAGCAGTAATGTCACAGGCAGGATGATGCCAGTGACCCAGGGAAAGAAACAAGCACTTTGCATGTTGATCTGCTTTGTGAAAGGGCAATATTTGGCCCTGTAAGTGCAGGAGAGATGGACTGTTCATGAAAAGGGCATAGAGAGCTAACCCATATGATCCTTTGTCAGCTTGATTAAATTTAGTGTCAAGTGTTCATTCCTATGAAAGATGAGACACATCACTGTTTATCTAATAGAAAAAAATATTTCTATTTTTCCTGAAGTCTTTTATATGTTAATAGAGGCAAACATGACTATGATCACATAATTTAAATGTGTAAGTAAAAAATATACATCTTTTCTGACAATGGTTTAAAAGTAAGATGTATATGTTTTATGCAAAATAATGCAATTTCATTGTTAATCATGCTGTTCAAGCCATAACTCCACACAAAACAGTGCTTTTAAACAAATAGAATATACTGTTATTGTGCCATTTATAACAGAAATGCTTAGAATATTTAGAGGCTGATGCAAAATATTTATTTTGCATGCTTTAATGTATGCTTCTATTGTGATATTTATATACAAATGCAGAATTAAAATTCCAGGTGATTGTATTAGACCTAATTATAACGTGTTAGACTGTTTTTTAATACTGGAAGAAGCACCAATATTTAGAACAAGGCTTACAACACATGTAATTTTGGAAATAAATGTATCACTACAAGAAAATAGAAGAATTTCATGTGAAATAATTGAACTTCTCTTAAATATTAAAAGAACAAGACGGGAAAAAGTTTAGATGTCTTTCCCCTCACTCTTCCTACCCTGCCAAATGTGGCTTGCTTAAAAGAACTGCGGGGGAGTTCTGTTTAATGTTATATACTTTGCATGCATTTGTGATTTGAAATAAAAAAAAAAGCCAAATTTGAGAGAGACAGTTTGAATGGCATGCTGTCAGTTTGGCTCTTCGTGAATTGGCAGTGGTCTCATTTAGGACCTTCAAATACGTGTCTGCCTGGACAGAATGAGAACATTTTGCATGTTCTTCAGAAGACAACCACTCCTTGCTGCCTCACAGTACTCAGTGGTGCATGACAGTTGCCCTTCATCGCTGTCTTCTTCGAACTTAACCTTTGACCGCCCACTTTGTTGCCGCGCAACGGTTGGAGCAGGCCAAGATGTTCATGAATGACGGGCATTGGCCTGCAACGTGCTTGTCATTATTTGACTGTCAAAAGTAGCCTGCCATTGGGCTCCATCAAGGTTTGAAACCTATGTGCAGCAGTCCATATTACTTAACTTCCACGACTGTCAACAGGACGATCGAATGTGCATTAGAAAAAAAAAAGTGTGTTGAATATGTCTTTGATCATAATATAGGGAGATGTTTTTTGTGTGTGCTAAATGTATTCATATGAGTTTCACAGGGCCAAGAGGTTGATTCTGCTGCCATGGTAAAAAGTGAACTGTTGTCTCCTGTGGTCTAAGTTTCAAATAGCACAATTTAGATTTGAACAGCTCTGCCAGTTAAACTCTCAGCTTGTCTTGCGTATCCTATCAGCTTTTCAGCCAGCAGCATAAGCAGCGAGATACCAGACCAGTGGTGCCTGAGGTTAGCTGTCAAACTGGAATGTTATTTTGGATCTTGCTGTAATGTAATATTATAGAAGGAGGTCAGGCTGTGTGATTTGTAAAGCAGTTGTGCAAACTTAAAATGACTGAAATGTTTATTTCAGGTACTTTTTTTTCCCCTTTGAAAGAGCTGACGAGAAGATAGAATTTGTCATAAAAAAAGTAAAAAACCAAAGTCAATATAAAATTGTCATTTTTCTGTCGAGTACAGAATACAGGTCATAAAAGAGCATGAAAATCCAATATGAAGAGTCAGTAAGGCTGAAATTTGCTTGATATTGAAAATATTTAACAGGCAGACATCTTTGTGTCTTGATAATGAACACCAAAGACATTTGGGGGGAATCTCATACTTAATTCAACAAATGGGAATTGTACCCCTGGGTTAATTGTGAATATAAACTTGGTGTGTAAGTACATCACTTATGCAATCTATCATATATTATCAAATACTTTGAATTGCTTCATTCTTGGAAGAGTCATATCCTGCTTTAGTGTAATATTTGCTATTCACTTGGGCAACAGCCGTCTGTAACTGCAATTTATTTTATTGGATTTGAAACTTGTCTGTTTTCTCTAAAAATATATAAATTTCTTTGCAACTGAAATGATATATTAAAGTGACATCACAAAATATCAACTTAAGAAAACCAGAGATTCTCTAGAGCTTTTTCACAGTGACTTCTACCCAAACCAGAAAAGTAGCATTATCTTGCAAACTGGCTTTAAAATTACCTTTTTTTTTTCCTCCGTGTTTCTGAACATCTTCATGTTAATTTAGTAAAAACAATAGAATCATACTAGTGGTTATTGGTTAGATTGCTTAGAAACAAAAAGTATTATTTTCATAATATTTTTGCCCTCAGTGTATTTTCTGAACCAGGCTTTATTTTTTCTGCTTACAGTGTAATTTGCAGGAGACCTCACTTCAGATGCACTGATCTAAAATACTAGATTGCATCATGGAGATAATTTTTAGTCTTCTTGCTCTTAATTATATATGCTGTTGCTGTTTAATAGTCTAACTCCTTGATTTTTAGTTTTTGCTAATGTGTTGATATGTGGCTAGGCTGAAATGGAGTATAGAATGCGTGCATTCAGGTGTTTACATACATATATGTACACATGAGTGCCATAATGTGCAAAATTCGTTGGCGAATGAAGTGGTCTGTTATTAAATGTTAAAAACATTATCTTCTAAACACTTTTTTGTGGTCATGAAGTTGCTGTTACTAAGTTTTTGCTTGGTTTCCCTTTTCTGGAGTAGCATATACCTACGCAATATGTTTTTGTGAAGAAGGACTGAATTTTGGAAGTGGGTATACCTGCAAATATGCAATCATTTAAGTGCATTTAAGTATACAAATAAATAATGAGCATTTAAATAATGAGTCACTGTGTTCGTTGATGCAGTCTCTGAATTTAGAACTACTTTTTTGCCCTCCACAGTTTAAAAAATGCTGCCAAAGTTAACAGAAAAACTGACCAGACTATTTTCCAAGTAAAGGAATGTTATTTTTCATTTCAGACAAATGTTGCTCTTTCTTTTACTGTAGAAATCAAGGTTTAATTTCTACTAGGAGTTAATAGTACTGTTTGTAGTTGTGTTACTGGGAGAAAAAATATGAAATCTTCAAGCACTAATTTACTTTTTCACTTAAAAGTATGGAATACCTGTTCTTCCTCTAACCAGAGGCTTCTCTTTTTCCCATATTGAAGTAACATTTTACACTCGTGCAGAAGCAACAGCATCCTTATGCAGTTTATTGCAAGTGTGTTCATGTTTATATTTTTCCAAATAGAAGTACTTTTGTGAACGCTGTCCAGTATGTGTCATAACTAAGAGCTCGGGATGCTCTTGCTCTTGCCCTGCAGATCTTTTTTGACTTACCACTATTTTAAAAGGATACGGAGAAACCCGTTTATTAATATAAAATGCAATAAAAAGTAAGTTCTCATATACGGATGGTTGTGTATTAACAATCAGGAGGTGGTGTCTTTTCCCATTGCCTTAGAAGATAAAAGGAGCAGTATAAAAGTGTTTTCTGATTTTCTTTAGACATTAGAATTTGAAAGTGAAAGCACAGTGAATAGACATGACAGCAGTTAAGTGCCATTATTTTGTTTTGTGTTCTGAATTAAGAATATACTGACTGAAAGCAAAATGTTTTAATCAAGCAGAGAAACTTCTGAAGTTGTTTTCAGGATGGCAGGAGGTGTGCATGTGCTTTTTATTTCAACTTCCAAAAGTTCAAAAGCTGCATATGTGTATTTGAGAGGTTAAACATCCGTGATTCTCTGTGGTGTTATAGCAACAAAATAAATCCTATTACCCAAAATAAAAGAGAAGCAGATACCTTAAGGGATGTGCTTTGTTGTCACCTGTACCCTCTACAGTACAAATATCAGCTTGTCACAAAGGTTGAGACCTTTGTAGTGCATTCTTTCAGGGTACAAATCTGTCTTCTGGCTTTAATGTAAGAGGTGTGAAATATCTGTATTAGGTAAAATAGAGGTTAAGGCACCTTAAGGGCACTGAATTCTTATCTCTTTTTACTAGCAATGGTGTCAACATGTACTAAAATGTGATGACCTACTGTCCTCTTTGATAAAAAGGAAAATGACCTGTCTACTGTGGATGGTGATAGAGTTGCCTGGGGCAGATTATACTGTCACCTTCTTTAGTATTGGTGTGTAAGAAAATAAAAAAGGCCAGGATACTTCTGTTTACTGTAGAAGTATTTGACATTTCTAGCTACTGATAAAATATACTCAGGAGTAGTGCTACTAAACCTAGTGCTAAAACTAGTGCTACTAGTGGTTTGTGCTACTAAACAAGGTTGTGAGGAAAGGCAGAGATTGTTTATTGTGTGAGCCCTTGGTATCACAGGACGTATGAGATGTACCAAGAGATTCCTTCTGACCCCTTCAGACACTCACAGTTCAAGTTCTGCTTTTAACCCTGCTTTCTACTTGTCTGGGGCCTTTTGGTACACAAAAGGCTGATGTGTCTTGAGTCATGTCTTGAAATTCTGATGTACCTGTGGGCTGTGCAACTTAGGGAGTTTGATCATGCACTTAGTTCATCCAAGTAACAATATTTCTTGTATTCTGGAAATAATTGGTGTTACATTCATTACTTTTTCTTGGTAGGATTCCGGAGCATTTATAGTTTTGTAACAATTAATTTAGCAGTCACTGTTGTTAGTCATTTACTGTAGCTGTGCATGATGAAATATATATAACTTAGTTGATTTAAATAGCAGAGTTGGAACATCTCAAATATGAAATGTACTTCAAACTATTAGTAATATTTCTATTCAGTTCTGTAAAGTAAAGGAAGGTGTGCTTCATGCCAATCAGAAAATGGACTTAAGTATGAAGTAAAGATTCCTGTTATGCTCTTTATCAAGATTTAAGAATAGAGTGGGTTTCAGCATTTCTTCTTGTTTTGAAAGATGGTGGTGAAATGCAGATGTCTTTTGTCTGAGTTCTTTGCATAATAATCTTGTCTCTTGTTTGAACAAATAAACAAAATATGTTTTGTTGTTAGAGGTATGAGACTCCAGGGAATGGGAAATTGACTTCCTATTGCCAAACTGATACTTTTTTTACAATTTTAAAAAACTACAGTCTATGTCCAAAATATGCATTTTTGTGATGAGTGAAATCGTCAGTAAACATTCATGACAGAAACTGAGAATGTTTCTTTAAAAGGCATGGAAGCCTTTCTAAAAAAGCTTAAACTCCATAACCTTAGCCTAGTTTTGGCTGTTTGCAAATCAAGCTCATTAAGCTATTTGTATCCTAAAGCTCTAAGTATTCATGAAGAAGGAAGAAATCTTGTTGATATTGGCTTGAATTACGGTAGAATAAAGTGCAATTTAGAAAGTCAGTAGTAACTCTTTTAAATCAGGTAATTGAAGTGTGTCTTGTTAGATCCTGAAAATTCTGGCATTATATTCTTCTGAAGCCTAAATAATTTAGCTTTGGTTTTCCCTAGTTGCTTAGAAATTTTTTTTAAGGCATGGGAAAGAGGAGATAGCTGTCACACCATCCTGAAAATGGGCTTTAAGCAGACAGTTCTTTTCAACTTGTTGAAATGGTACTTTTGCTAGGACAATTTTGCCTCAAAATCCCAGTTTCCTTAGAGTTGGGGCTATGCAATGATATCAAGTGCTATAAAGTTGACTTCTGCTTGAAAGAATTTTAAGAATTAAGTGAATGATTAATTAAATCAAGATTATTTTAAATTATTGAAAATATAGCAATATCTGTGAAAATACCAGTTTAGTTCTTTCATCTTTTGGTATGGTTATAAACTGATACCTGGATTAAAAAGTGAAAGAACAGTCCCAAGAATTTGGATTTATTAAGTGTTGTAGAATGTTTCTGATTATATCCTAGAAGGGTTGTAGCTAGATATAAAGTAAAAGCTTTTTTAAGTGTATATAGATGTCAATATTACATTGGCTTATACTTGGTTGTCCATGATTCTACCTCAGTTTGTGATTTAAAGAGTGTTTAGAAATTTGCTTTAACAAGCCCATTTATTTATGTCATCTTTTTTGTTTGTTTCATAATCAGTGGGGGATTTACTATTGTTTTCTTGCAAATACCTTTATTCCAAGGAATTTAAGCAAAGAACAGGATATAATCCAGTTCCTACAGAAAGTAAATTAGAGAATGAAGTCAGTAGTGAAGGTGGGAAATGAGCGATGAAGGACCAAAATAAGAACTCAAGAAAGAGAGACTTGCTGAAAGACGATAAAATACTAAGGCAATGTGATATTTTGGAAGGAAGATTAGATAAGCAGAAAAGTAACACAAAACTGAGTGATAGAGAATCAACAAAAAGTAAGTTACAAAGCCAGACACCTAGTAGATTCCAGTGTAATATCCTAGCATTTATTTGACTGGAAAGTAATGAGTGACTTCTGTGTGCAGGATTTATAAATAAATGTACATGTGTGGTTTGCTGTTTATGAGATTTATGGTCATTTTCTGAAAAGGAGGTTTACTGTGAGGACACATGAAGGGCTCAGGCTGCCCAGCCGTTATGGTGGTGTGTTTGGAGAGGGTAGGTGGTGGCTCTTAAGCCAAACAGAGTTGGAGGAACGAGTCTTTTGCAAACCCAGCAGTCTCATCAGAAGGAGCTTTTGCTCCTCTCCTCATTGTCCTCACCTCAACTGATACTTGAGCTGAATTTTAGAAAAAGAAGGTTGTGTTTATGCAATTTTTCGTGTTCAGATGAATTCAGGTGAGGCTGTTTGGCAATATAAGTGCATAAAACTTTTTTAAAGGCAAGTAATTTTTCACTTGGGCATCTGCTAATTCTTGTTTTATGAGGAGTAGTGAGGAAGAGTAATTGATACTGAGGAAAAAATAGAAGATTTTTTTAAGCCTAGAATGTTAACGTAGCTACAAATAATAAAAATGAAAACAAAATTCCAAACAAATAGTTTGAGGGAACACGTGGCCTGCTCATGCTTAAGTGCCTGTTGGGCCTTGGCCTTTGAGTCCTTTAGAGAGGTACCTGGCTGAAACAGTCTGAATTGCTTAGAATGTATTTCCTTATTCTTAGAAAATCTCCTTTGCATGTGGAATCTTCTCTGCTGTTGTGGCCCTGGGCCTAATCTTCTCGCCTTTCCAATTTAGTTTTGAAATTCTCTGAGAATTCCAAATTTCATCTGCATGTGCAAAATGGCAGAACTTTGCATACATAATAAAAGCTCAGTGACTTCTTGACAGTGCCAGTGGCGTGATTAATTCCCATGCATAATATATTCAATCATCCTGTGCATATGCAGTGACAGTATAAGCAAAGGGGAATGAAGGATCCCTATGGATGATGTCTGGGAGAGAGCTCATGTCTTGCTGTCAAATATGTTTGTCTCCTCTCGTGTCCCCACAGGTTTGTTTCTCCTTGGGCTTTGTGCCAATGGCAGCATCTTCCCCATCTGGTCAGTATCAGGAAGGTGGACCACACCTCAACCTCTACCACCACATGCTGGCAAGTTTGTGTGACTTGGTAAAGAGGCAGAAAATGCAAGAAAGCTGGCGTTTTCCTAAGGAGCCTTTTTGTAATAATCCCTGGTGTTTGCCACGTTGAGTCTTTTCTTATTAATAAATTGCACTGTTAGCACAAAATCATGCCTGGTGTTTGACTGAAGCAATTTTGTATCAGGTGATGTGGTGCCTCATAGGCCAAATATTAGGCCTTTGATTGTGTTTATTCTTAGGAATGATCCAGACTTTTCTTGGCTGACCTTAAAGTGTTAGTTGTGTTTGTAGCATGCCACTTAGGTTTTTTTTGTGCTTCTACAGATAATTTCTAGGCATTATTCCATGTACAGTAGCAAAAATCTTAGGATAGTAAATGTAACTAAAAGATTTTTAACTAGGATCACCAAAACTCTCAAACAAGAAAATTACCTCAATCTCTTTTATGACATGAGCAGTTGCTCTTGCAGACTCTGGAATTACATGGTGCCTGTAAATGTTAACAAGAAGCTTTAGGAACTTCTGCTGACAAGCCAGTATAGCTTTATGACATTATGCTGGCAAAACTCTGTATGTCATATTTGTATCTACGTACGTGGAAAGGTATAGTACATTTTGCTAGCTGTAGTTTTTAGGCAGGTATGGTGATTTGATGTCATGCTGCTGATTTCTGTATCATAGTAAACAAAATACTTGTATCTATCTCATTAAATTAATAAGTAGGTTTTGTAGCTGTGTTTTAGTAACTGGATAAAGTATAATCTAAATTCTGGCTGTTTACCAATGTTTATCAGCGATGAAAAATTACAGATTAGTCTGTGTTTCTATAATCAGAACATTTACACAATGGATATATTGTTACAGTTGTCGTTTTAGTTCTGATTATTACTCAGTATGTCTATTGCAATTTTCTCATTTACAGCTGTTATTGAGCTCCATGTGTAATAGATGGAATTACTGTGTCTGCCATTTATTTAATGAATAGCCTACAGAAACATTAGTGTTAATAATATTATCCACTTAATGTACACAACAGTTTATAATATGGATAGATGAATAATGTGTTGCACTATTTAAATTTTATTGGAATGAGATAAATAGATCTACTGCATTTTTGTTCATAAATGCGATGTTAAAGTCATCTAGGGGATTTTAAAAAAAGTCAATTCTAAGCAAAGTGATTGCAACTACTCTGTTATCTAATATATGAATAAAGTAGTTTAGACTTGAAACTCTTTTTGTTTGGCTTTTTGGGAATTTTTTGAACCAAGAGGACATTTTTTTTTAAATAAATGAGAGTGTCAGCTGTTCAAGTTCTTTCTTAAAGGTCTGTATTCTGCTAATAAGGAGAACTGGGTGGGAAAACTAACAGTTTGGTTTCTTTGCTCAGTGGCAAGGAAGTGTTCGTGAGACACACATAATGAACAGAACTAAACTAAATTTACCAGTTTGATAAATATGACATGCAGCTCTGATTAAATACCAGAAATAGCAGCCTATATAGGAAGCAAAACCAGGCCTTGTCCAATGTAGGCAGTCAGCTTCCTTGCTATTCTTGCTCTTTTTCTGCTCTTTTGACTTAGATCAATGTAGATGGGCTTGATTTTATAAGCCTAAGTGGAAAATATTTCTCCCCCTTCCCTAGTTTTGGGTAATTCTGATTGTATGAAAGAGGAATTCATTGGCCAATTCTCTCAGATTTGTTAGGGCTTCTCTAAATTGACTCTTCAAGATACTATTTTTGAAGAAGTTGTGTTACAGGTAATAAGGATATACTTTGGTTTAATGAAAATGCACTATGAAATAGAGCAACCATCATTGAGGGTTTTTTCAATTTTTTTTTCCTGAATAAACAGGCACTTAAGCAAAATCTCCAGTAAATGTTGCGTATAAGTTATGCTGTTTGAGTCAGAGAAAATGAAGTTCAAGTTTCTGACAGCAGTATTTAAGTTCTGCTATTTTCCTAGTTTGATAGGTAAAGGTAATATGTATTAGACCAACTTGTAAGGTTATAAAAGTTAGACAAGGCTGCAAAAGAGCTTGTGTGACTTTGCCTAGTGTTTCTGGGTGGCCTTACAAAGGACATACCTACGGCTGTTGTAGCCTAATGTATTTTGGGGTAGTTCCCCCACACCTCCAACATGTACTTTCTAGGACACAAGCTGTGCTTTGCAGACCAGTGAGTCTTTGTTGCCAAAGTTGCACAATTCATGTATTAAGTCCACAGATCTCCAAAGAACTCTTGAGAGATGCTTGGCATATTCAGTCGTGAATTTTAATGGATTTTTAAATTATAGTTTTAACTCTGTGGTAAATGGTTTAAACTGAGTGTGTACAGAAAACAGTCTAATGTGCATTTATGTACATCTAAGGGGTTCTTCTAGTGAATAAAATACCTACCTCGTCTGTCTGCCATGAGAGCTAAGTCCTCATAGCTGTGTAGCCATAAATTTCTTATTATTACCAATGGTTCGTCATTTAAACTCTGGTAATGGTAATGACCTACCAGCATTTCAGGACCACCAGAGGACTGCAGAGAGCTGTCTGGTATTTTAACTCTAGTACTGGTGATTCAGAGAAAGGTAAAATGTGTGCATCACATACACAGGCTTTTCTTCTGGCCAGTTGTACAGTATTGTAATTTTCTTCCTTAAGAAAATGTGTTACATCTTATTTTTTTGGGAGTCATCTATAATTATGTTGTAATGTAAAGTTAATTTACTTCCAGCTTTTATGTGATTATTTTCTCAAAAATGTAGAGCTTTTTAGAAGTTCTGTAACATACCACAAATGAAGAATAACAAAAAATTGATATTTTAGCAGAATAAATAATTTTGGTACCTTCAATGATTTCTCTGGTTACTCTATCAGTTCTTTTTACAGATTTTTTTTTTTCTTTTTTGCTTACTACAGAAAAATTACATCAAATACAGGATAACAGAACACTGTCAAGCTAAGAAGGTTTTATATGGACAGCATTAGACAGGAGCAGAAAGATCCAGTGCACTAATAGGCACGCTCACATGAGCTACCTAGTCCATTGACAGTTTCTTCCTTTGTTCTCCCTCTCGACCCACTTTCTGCCAGTGATTTGTGACATATTTTGTAAGAGATCAAATAAGCCCTTGACACCTGATTGCAATGTAGTGCTTGTTTACAGTTGCATTTTTGAAGGACCTCTAGACAAGATGGAAGGTTTAACTTAAAGTAATTAAATTTGCATCTGCTCTGTGACAGGAATTTTCTTATGTGTGTATCCTGTTGAGCAACTTTTACCGTAATTGGCCATGAAGTACCAAAAGAAGGATCCAGGTAGACAAAATCATTGTTGCCTACTACTAAAATCTGTCATGGTATTTCTTAAGGACTGGCTTGTACCTGGCTTGTGCCAGGTGCTTTGAAATACAGTAATACCTACTTCTCTTTTTTCCCCACCTATTGTTTTAAACGTGAACCCTGATTTGAAAGACAAATTAAGCTGAACTTGATGAATAGCATTTTTTATTCACATTTTAAAACCTAAAGAACTATTTTATAGTTGCTTTGAATTTAACATGATTAATTCATATCTGTTATTTGTGATATATTTTGGCCAGATCGATACTGTTGAGTTTCCTCTAATCAGTGAGATTTGAAGTAACATGCCAGGATGTTCACCTAATACCTACACAGTTCACCTAATGAAGTGGTTTTATGAGGACCAAGAATTATTTGCATCTTGCATGACCTGTCCTTATGGCTACTTTTGTGTACAGCATAGGTTAGAAGAAGTAGTTATTTTCAGCCTACTGACTACAAGTGAGATTAATAGCTTTTGAAGGGGCTGTAATGAAAGGCTGACCCAACTGCCTTTTGTATTATACCTTGTTTCTCCTGCTCTCATCTCTATCACCTTTGGGCTACAACAAAACATAATTTATGTTAGCAGTGCTTCATGGAAGGTGAGAGGTCATATTTTTAATGAGAGTGGCCCTGATTGGGATTCAGGTTTTAAAATGTGTGGTAGAGTACTGTCAACAAAGTGCATGCAAAGAAAATGATTGCAGAAAGGGGCAGAAGACATTTGAGGGGGAAATATAAGACCACTTTCTTCTACTTAAAGGTCAATTAGCAGAAAAATATCTAGGAAAGCAAATTTAACAAAATACTAGCAGTGTGATGGTGAAGTCTAATAAGCTTTTATAGCTTTGTTAGAGTCTTGGATTCTTTGTACTGAGTAAAATATTCTGCAGGTAATCAATTCCCTTTTTCTTACTTTGATGCTGTTTGCTAAAAACATCTCTCTCTCTCCCTCTCACTCACTTATATTTGACTTGAGCGGAGCGGGAATGAAATGACCACCTGTGCTTGTTCCAGGGAGAACTTATCTGTATTTGGAACAGTTAACCATAATACTCAACTGGGTTTGAGATTTCCCTTTAGAAGGAAAAGTTGCATTATGTTCATGAGATTGAGCAATGGTCACTTGTCTGTAAGTGGAGTATTTGCTTTGATAAAGCTGGGCTTTTGAGAGTGGTATGCCTTAAAAATTATTCTACTGTTTTTTTGTTAAATGGCGTTAATATTAGAACTCACAACATTACTTACATAACCAATATTATGAAACATTCACCTTCTCTTCAAAGCCAAAATTTTTGAAGTAAGTTAAAACTTCAAGAAAATTCTCAAAAGACTTTTGAGTCTTTTGACTCAAAAGTCAAAAGAAGTTTAGCAGGTATGTGGGGAAGTTTTAGGATGTAAGCAAGGAAGGTAAAGTTTTCAACTCAGAGTAGTCAAAAGCTGATTTGAGAGAAGTCCTTGGATTTGGGTTTTCAGCATTCAAATACATACCTTGTGTGACTGATGCTTGCCATGAAAGCTGACTCTTGTCTTCCATTTGTATACCTTGTTTGCAAGTGACAAAGTGCTTCAGTTATGTTCAAGAAAGGAATGGAAAACATCAGAGAGTTTGAATTTCATTACTCTTTGTGGAAATTACTTCTAACCTGGGTTTAGTTCAAAGTTTGCATAAAGAGTGCTGGAATGCGCCTCCTGGGTTCTTTACAACCAAATTGCCTTTCATGGAGATACAGATTATCAAAATCTCAGCTTTTATATGGTGTTTTTTAACCCTATAGAAAATTCTGTGCTAGAATAGAGAAATATTGTTAACTTTCCCACTGGTGGTAACTGATGGTAAAATAAACTGTGTGACGGTAACCACAGTGCAAAACTGTAAGGCACTTGGGATTCACTTTGTGTGGGATTTCAGAATGAAAGTTTAGGAGGGCTGCAGGTTAGATTGCATAAGAACTGTGAGACCTTGGAGAGGTATTCTGCTGCTGTCAGAAGCTTTTTTCCCTGGTTTTGTGCTGTTTTCTGTGTGTTATGCTGCATCATAACTAAATACTGAAGTATGCCCCTGTATAACATGAAGTTTTATTCCATGGTGATATGTGAAGCAATACATTGAGACCCTGTTCTAGCAGTTTGAACACTGAGTTTCTTCTCTCCAGCACTCCCCATTCCTATATCTGAACTTGACTTTTTGCCTGAGGTCAGCCTTGCAATGCTGCTCCTGGAGTGCCACTCCATCCCTGTCTCTCCCTTCTTCCCTACCACAGCACTCCCCTGTGTCTGGGCTCCTGCTGGCTGTTGGCAAGGAATAGAATCACACTCTACTTTAAAGCAACATAATGTTGAGATTCCTCTTCTTTTTATCCGTGTCAATAGGTCTTGAACTATTAATGCAAATCTTCAAAATGATTCTTTTAAATTTACACTTGTTTTACATTATTTTATAATTAAGTTTTAGTGTTTAAAGAGAAGAAAGGAATAGAAGTTTTTCAAGTGATTAAATATTAATTTTATTCACATTTAACCCTAATTTACATTAAGGATGTTATCTGAAAGGCAGATCTTTTGAATTCAACGTTTTCATTTCCTTCTAGCCTCATTGATGAACAGTTAGATCTTGTCATATATTCATACAGTGTGAGGATCCACTGGGATAGAAGAAATAATTGTGCTGTCTTGTACTTCTTAGGATGGTCTGTTTGTGATGGCTGCTGTTTCCTAACAAAATAAAACAAACAAGCAAAAAATCAAATAAAAAAAACTTTTGTCTAAACTAAAACTGAGATTTGAAACAAACCTTGTTTCAAACCACTAGAGAGACTGTCCTGCTTGAGCATTCTGGTGATTTGTCTTGTCTGTGTTAACAGGACTTCAGTGTTTTAGAAAGCTGTTTTCTAAGATATTTTACTGGAAGGTATATCAAGGGGTAATATTGATGATAAAATCTTGTATCATGTATGTGATAGATCTAGTACATGAAGGCTGTGAATTTAGGTACATATTAAAAATATTGTGCTGTGTGCAGCTGCAAGTAGGTGTTAAACCGACTACTGATACTTATTTTGATTTGCTTTCAGAGAATTATGTTAGCTAAAATGCACTCAGTATCCTTCTGTTAAGATCTATAGTTCTTACCTGGGAGTTAAGGAAAGCTAGAATTTATTTCTGTGATTTCAATTGCTTACAGAACCCTGGATAAAAGTTCAGTCTTGGTATTGTATAAACTGCTATTACACTTGCACAAGTAAAATCCTGCAAATGATACAGGCCTTTCTGCAGTGGTTAATAAATTATGGAACTTTGAAGAATCTTTGAGAAGTGGGGCCTGCATGTGACTGAGCAGTAGACATGAATAAGTGTTATCCTCAAGTGTATCTAGCAGACAGTAATAGATGCTTGAACAGACAATATGAGCACTGAGTGAATGATGGTAATAACATTAAATATTTACATATAGCAAAAGCATTTTGACAGCAGAAAAGAGACTGTCTCTGCAGTAAGGTGGATAAACCCCAGTGTGATATAGTATACCTTTCTATAGGACAACTTTTTATTAATAACTAGCAGTGTTTCTCTGTAAGACACATTCTAATCTACTGTCATACAAGACAATTTTGAAGACTTTATTGGTGTAATCTACGGGTGCCGGTATCGCTCCATACCTACAATAATGCAAAAATGATTGCTAAGTTCAGAAATAGGAATTAAGAATTGGGTAATGATTAAATGCTTAATATTAACCAAAGTATATTTTAACCCATTATTAGAAGTCCAGAATCACTCTACTTCGCTTTACCTCAGTTTTAGATTGAATTTTCTAACATAGGAGCTGTCTGGAGAACTGTGTCCAAAAGAAAGTTGTGCTTTGGCTATGCCCGGAAGAGTTGATGAAAGCAAGAAGTCCTCCTGCCCTCTCTGCTGCTGAGTAGTTTAATAGGAGTAAATCCACTTTATTGATTCCAGAGTTAGTTGAAATGCAGGATAATTGTTTATGTGCCCTTATTTTTGTTTTTGGGGGAACCTGCAAATTATGATCGTAGAACAGTTGGTATTCCTTGCACTGGACTTGTTAAAATAGGCCTTGCTTGACTTTCTACGTATTTTTTAAAGGAAATTACTATCAGAAGCATAGGATAACAATTTTTATACTGAGGAGCGTATGAATTTTGTTAGAGGTTTTTATGCTTTTAATGCATTCCAAATAGCTTTCAGTTATAGGAAAGAAATAATGGTGACAGTAAATTGAAGTTCTTTGAAATACTGCATGTAGCTTGTATTACTGTGATGAACCTGTTTGCATTTAATGATCTGTCATGTCATGTAATTAAAACAAGTTAATATTGAAAATTAAGTAAAATTAAGTACTATCAAGCCACTTGTTCATATATTCATTTTCTTGTAACAGCAAAAGAGAACAGAGACCACAATTCTAGAATTAGTTGCTTTAAATCATCAGTAAGGTTCTTTATTTTGTTTCAGTATTTTATGGCAAAGGTAATTCATTGGAAGTGGATATGGGAAACTTCTTGTTGGAAAGATGCTCAGCAGTTCCTTTCTTATCAGTGGCTATGGAGTGGGCAGCCATCCAAAGTCTATAAGGAATTGACATCGTTTGAGAATATAAATAATTATGGATGTGGAATATCTAAGGCGTATGACCAGTTGAGCTTTGGTCAGTCAAGCATTTCTTGAGCTTTAAGGACAAAAAGATTTTTACAGCTTTTAAGGAAAGAATCTTAAACCTATGGAGGAAAGGGTTGATATATTGCAAGAGG
The DNA here is from genome assembly GCA_013400975.1 of Atrichornis clamosus. NCBI lineage: Eukaryota > Metazoa > Chordata > Aves > Passeriformes > Menuridae > Atrichornis > Atrichornis clamosus. The sequence goes on along the minus strand of WBMZ01002680.1, from coordinate 2,075 downwards.
GAAAAAATGTTACATTCCTGCAAATATGTGAATTATATTCTTTGCAAAAGATATGTGACAAATTTAGTGTGATGTGTTCTCTTCTTGGATGAGTTTTACTTTGAGGGAAAAAGTTTTGCAGCTGATAGCTGTTCTGAGGAGCATTCCTCTGTGGCTGTAAAATTGATGTGGGCTACAGAGATAGAATGTTGATAACTTGATGCCAGTGGATGTGAGCTGTTTTGAATGGGGACTGCACTGAAGATAAGCCCAAGGAGGCTCATTCCACTGTTTAAGACTTGACCCATATTCCTTGTTTGCTTCTTGGATATCAAGGATTGGAAATTATGCAGCATTTAAATTTAAGATTGAATCTGAAATCTAGTACAGTAGCATGCCCCTGGCTTTCAGAGGGCTGTGCATCTCAGGATCCTTAAGAAACAGGTTTAGTCCATGTGCTTGTTTTGTCTTACTCTAACCATGAAGGTGAGAATTTAAACTTCAGGATCTCCTTTCATTACACATAGAGTTTTCTGATGCAGATACATAACTGAATAAGATTCTTTGTTCGCCATACAACTGTCAAGCTCTAGACCCTGTAATGGTCAGGACCTGAGAACATGCAAAACTTAGCTAAAGTTGTATATTTCCATTTCACTGTGACTACAGTAGGGAAATTACATTAGACAGGCTCTGCAAGTGTTGTTCTGTTGCAGCCTGTATCATGTTTTCATGAGCAATGTTTTAAAAGCTGGTATTCCTCCTCCTCATTCTTGCCCCTCACACTTCTTGCTGCTTCAGAATTTGGAGAAATTATTTTTAAGGCAACCTCTAAGCATCTTTCTTTAAATTTTGTGATAGAGGTAATATTTCAATCAGAGCAGACATTTAGTGTCCTCCCATAAGCAGTAAGTCTGCCTGGTGGGGATTTTGGATTTTTTTTTTGACTTGTTCTGTAGTATATAGTCTTACATATGGCAAAATATATTATTTTCCTTCAGTTTAATGAAGCTAAGCACATGAAATTTGGAGTCATGAGGCACTTGAAGTGGCAATTTAACGCCAGTAATAGGAAGCAGCTTTGTTGAGGGTGATTTTCTGCTGAAATTAGTACTGTAAAGTATTAATATATTGCTGTTTATTTCATGGTGATAGATGAGGGGTTCAGATGTTGAATTTTTAATTTATTCATCGATATGTAAAGTCTCCATAAATAAATGGTGTACATGTGCTAAGTGGCTAGTGAACATAAAGACTTTTTCTTGCCTTTTCCTGTAAAAGTGTGAAATAGAAATGTGGAGACTAATGGCAGGGATTGTATTAGCATCCTTTTTTTGCAGTCTATGCTTTTAACTTGATCTAAGCATGTAAATTTATTTTTTTAATTGGTAGATATTTGTGGTGGTATTTTACACACACATTAATTTGTATTAATTGTAAAATATATTTCAACCTCTTCACGGCTTTTCGTGAGCGAGGTTGCACTTTGAGGTTTAGCTTGTTTGCTTTAACCTAAATATTGAGCTGCAGTACTGATCAGAAGTGAAACAGGGTAACGGAGATGCGGGGTGGCTGTAACTCCATTGTAGTGAAAAGAGATATGATGGCAGCATGCAAACAAGGAATGGAAGAATGTGCAAAGTTTGCAGCCTCTAGAACACTTTATTAAGCTGTGAAAGCGCTCCAGATAATAATAATAATAATAATAATAATAATAATAAAGTCCATTCAAAACAGGGGAAAAATTAAAAATAATATGTTGATGAATTATTTTCTTAAGATCAATTTCAAAAACTATCCAAGCTATCTAAAGCTTCCAGTGTCTAGTACAGCCTTTCAAATACCCTGGCCTGGACTGTAAGAGCAGGCTGTAATAAAACCGTATGTGGTGCTTTCTCAGCCGTTCCGGGACGCGTGAGTTGGAGTTTGACGGCGAGAGGAGGGCCCTGCCTCCCCCCGCGCTCGCGTGGCCTTGAAGTTAAAACTTCAAGAAAATTTTAGTCAAAAGGAGTTTAGCAGGTATGTGGGGAAGTTTTAGCAGGTGTGTGGGCCCGTTTTTCCTGGCGCGGGGCCGGCCGGCCCGCCTTGGCCGGCCC